>JAJQOW010000209.1:0-154563 GCA_037975125.1 Latrodectus hesperus
ATTCTACCTTACAAGTAACAGTTAGAAGTGTAATCATGGCAAACCATTACCGTCCCTTATTATTTCATAAAGTTCATGGGAAAAGTATATTATTAAATAGCAGTTTCATCGCGTATAGACGTGATGGATACAATGGGGGTATTACTTTCAGCAATCGTCCAATTATGGTGCAAGAACTAGTTCATTTCAAAATATTGGAAACTACAACTGATTGGAGTGGTTGTGTAAGAATCGGTTTCACAATTAACGATCCTAAATCGATGAAGTGTAATGTTCCAGATAATTCTTTGCCTGATTTAGTTAATATTCCTGGTAACTGGGTGAAAGCTTTACCAGACGAGGCAAACGTTAAAGGTACAGTTATTTCTTTTCATGTGGACATGAATGGTGATGTTTATTATGAAATTAATAACAAAAAAAAGAAGCTTTTACTCATGGGAGTGCAGACATCTGGAAAAATTTGGGCTGTTATTGATATATCTGCTAATACTGTGAGCGTTGAGTTATTGGATCCTGTTTCACGATTTTCAATAGCAGAGAAAAAATATTCAGATAAAAGTAGTTTAACTTTTCATCATATGTATTTGAGCAATACAAATTTGATTCATGAAGAAAATGTCGCCCACCAAAGTGCATGCCTATCAATTTACTCCTATGTTTTCACAAATCGTCCTTTAAAGCAAGGAGAAATAGTGAAATTAAAAATATGTGAGGTCGATTCTTGTAATCCTTGCTCTTTAGAATATGGCATAACATCTTGTGATCCCTCTAATATCAACCCTGCAACATTACCGAAAGAAACTGAGCAGTTATTAGATCGACCTGAATATTGGTTAGTTCAAGATGATACTAACAGGTATGTAGTGGGAGATATCATTACATTTGAAATGAATTCTGAAGGTAAAATAACTGTTTTAAGAAATGAGGTATCTGTATCTGCAATTTTCTATGTTGATAATAGTCAGCCTCTCTGGTTTTTTTTTAAGCTAAGTGGGCATGTCACTAGTATTTCTATAAATGGTTTTTATGAAAATCCGTATTACAAAATCTCAGAGTTAATGAAGGATTTGACGTTATCATCTGATACAGAACAAAAAGCTGGAAATTCTGACGAAAAGTTCTCTTCTAAAGAATGTGTCATTTGTTATGAAAATCCAGTAAACTGTGTATTATATCGTTGTGGTCACCTGTGCCTTTGTATTGATTGTGCTCAAAGTTTAAGGGGTAAAAATTCGAAACCTCAATGTCCACTTTGCAGGAAAGACATTTTAGATATTATTAAAGTATATACATAAATTATACTTAGATATATGTGTAAAAAAGGCAAATTGTTGCAAAATGTTTATTTAGAAAAGAAGCCAAAGAAGGATTTTAAAGATAAAAGAATATTTGGTACAATTTCACTATACCCATCGCAATCAATTATCGAAGCAATTTCCATAAGAAATAAACTTTGCTGTTTAATTATGTTTTGACTCTAAATGATAATTATTTAAGTACAAATAAAATGTTCATACTATTTTTAGTAATTCCTATAAATATAAACCTTTTTAAACAAAATGCCTATGTTTACAACTGTAATTGCAATTTCTTTCTTCTTATTATGAATATTATCATATGGGAATATAATAGAATTGTACCAATTATTCTAATAATATTAATGTATATTGTCTTCATTTTTTAACTAATATGATTGTAACTCAATTTTTAATTGATTTACTATTGAAGTAAGTAATTAATACTAGTGTCTGATAAAATAATTTAAATTAAATATTAGAGTATAGATTTTATTTATAACTTGTTCCATTTAAATTTTTAGTAAACTAAAACATTTTTTGAAATTTTACATGAATTCTATTAATTGAGAGTGAACATAACATTATTAGTATTTTTCTAACTGTAAAATAATTAGATATTCTTAATTCTAATTATTCTTTATTTGAATTTCTAGTCAAATAAAAGATATCTATTTTTAAATTATGTATACTAAAGTTACTATCTTTGATTAAATTTTGATTACAATCCTAGTTAATTTTAAATCAAGTATAGAAATAATTTTTATGTTTAGAACACACACATTTATAAACCATAGGCATTTGTATATAATTTTTTAGATACTTAAAATTACATAAAAATTTAAAGCATAGCAATTGACGATTTTGTTACTGTAATTCCAACAAAGATATGAAAATTGCTATTAATTTTTGTTTTTGTATACTGGAAACTAATATACTATCCTTTTTTAAAATGTTATTATTGTAAAGGAAAAATTGTGATTCGATGATGTTTACATTCTACCACAGTTTCTTTTATATTTTTAAATTGAATTATTAAATGCTATTTTTTAATTTTTATTGTGATATTTGTTGAATTTACGTCATAATATTTTAGAATAAATTTATTTGACCTTTAATGATCTTTCTGCTATTATGTAAAAAAATTTTAATTTTTCAAATATTAAATGACAATTTCCTCCGGAATAGAACTTGATATTCAGTAATCATACATCACTATTTTTTATTGATTTCAAATTCAGAAAATGACTTATTTTTAGTAACAGATAAAAAAGATTTTTCATTAAAAGAAAATAGTAAGGCTTTTGACAGAAAGATACATTTCTGTTTCAAGTGCTGGAAGACGTTGATTAAATCTTTTTCTTTGAAATCATTATGCAAAAAGTATGCAATGAAATATTAATTTTTATTCATAAAAAATCTTTTTCGTTGAAATAAAATTTAGTCGTCTGAATGGACAATTTATCAATAATGAAATTTATGACAAGTAGAAAAGGAAATAGGAAAAACAAATAACTTTTTAACAGCAAATACCTCAAAACAATGAAACTCTGAATACGCATTTCACTTACGCAAAATGAAATCCGTAAAGAAATGCTGAGAAATTTTGCATTGTTATATGTTGTTAATAATGCATTATAACGATTTTTTTTAACTTTCAGATGATTTTATTGACTATTGTTTTACAATCCTTTAGAGTAGCAAAGTACCAATGGGAATGTAATTTGTAAAAAATAACAATCTATTTTGTAAAATGTTGCCTTTTATCAATCTCGTTATGTAAATGTTTACGTTATTTGATGCTTATGCTTCCATCAAAGAAAATACTTTAATTCATGTTGATAAAAACACCAAAAAAGCATTCAAAAATTCATTATATCTAACTTGTCATAAAATCATTGAAGTAGTTTTATTTATTTAGTTATCTTAACAAATTTATATCATCCCTCAGACAATTTAGATGGAATCAACAGTAAAAATTCAGAGCATCTCTCACTATAATAAACTGTACTAAATATTTTAAATTACATTAAATTTTAAGCATATTAGATCTTTTTAAATTTTTCTGAAAATAACTTGTGTAATTTAGGAATCTTCTCATTGTAAGTTAAGGCTTATATCTATTAGACATAATGAGTGTAATTTTTCACATTTAAAAGAATGTCTCTAATTTTTTTGAAATCATGGTTTTCCAATAAGAACCACAAAAATTAATAAAGTGAATGATTTTCTGTAACAACCTTTGATATAAATGCACCTGTTCAATCATTTGTTTTGAGGAAAATGTTTAATGATAACATTTCCCTGAACAATTTCACTGAACAGCAAATATGTATTGCCCAACATTATTTTCATACTTAGTTGAATTCATATGTTGACATCCAACAGTGTTTTTTAGTCTTGTTAGAGGAAGCTGACAAATTTATGCCTCTTATATATTTAACAAATGCAAGTTAAATATTGTAATATTTTTGAGAAAAGTATTTTAATCTTTTCTTCTGCACAGGCTTCTGAAAGCAATTTTTATTGGCATCCATCATAATAGTTAAAATCATCGTTTTTTTTTTTTTTTTTTTTTTTTTTTTAAGTTTGAATCATACTTTAGTTTCCAGTTATTTCAAAGTTTGAATCATAACTTATTTTAATTTTCATCAATGTTTTTTTTAAAAAAAATAATTGATGAAAATTAAACAAAGTTATGATTTCAAAACTTCATTTAATAATATGGTCAATGAGTTATCAAATAAAGTTTTAAAAAAATATATTGAATCAGTGAATTTCTGTTAATGTTTCAAATCTCAGTGATAAACATTTTTTTACTGGAAGGATTAGTTTGTATGGATCATTAAAAGAACTTACAATTTAAACTTCCCTTTTATTTCTTAATTTATTCGTGTTTAAATTCACTTGAAGGGGAAAAAAAGAGAAAGAGAAAAAACTTTCAAAATTGAAACAGTTGCTTTTATTGATGTGTTTTATTGATATCATTTAATAGTGAGGAAATATTCTTTCATGCATTCATTTAGTGTATTCAAATCATTTCTTCAGTATTCTAGAATGTTTAAATTGAACTTTTCTTTTAAAATATCACACACACACAAAGTATTCTTGTGTTAGTTATTTTCTATTATCAATAAATAAATGTTGATCATCTGGAAATTGTGTGTGTCTACTAAGTCTCTTAATAGATGTCTCTTAACATTTCAACAAAATAAAAAATTTTAAGTGTATTTGCTAAAGTTTCTAAACACAAATGTTTAGGAATATTTACTAAACCTTAAATAAAGATAACTCAGATTAGCTTCCAGATGTTACTCAACCTTATTTAATATTCTACAATTTCATAATAATAAACCAGTATTGTCAATGATTTTTTGAGTTTAATGAAAATAAATTAGTTTCGGGTAGGACGAAATATTTTGCCTGCAATATGTATTTTGATTAATGCTTTGATTTTCACTGGGATTCATTTCTGAAATCACTGATATAGTTATCCTTTAACTAAATATATGATACAAATTTAATGGTCTCAATAAATTTAATTAATAGAAATATTTGATCTATATAAACTTTAAGAATTATTTGTCACAGGAAATTTAAAAGAAATGATTTCAAGTTTTCATTTGTCTTTGCAAATATATTAGACTTCATCTGTTTACAGTGATTGCCATCAATTAATCAAATAAATTTTTATTATGTTTTTACTCCTTTGATTTCAAAATCGATTTCTGTTTGTTCAATTTTAATCTGGCCTTGTTGTAATAAAACTGTGAGGTAAAAGTATTTAAATTTATAAAATGGAAAATTTATTTTTAATTAAGTGTGACGTCTTACATCGTCTCTTTCTCCACTAGTAAGTGAGTCTATTTTTCCGTTCTCCTAATTTTGATGACCATCATTTATATCTATGCAATCTCACTAATTTCCTTGAAAAATTCAAAATTTATTAGGTTGGTGCGTATGAAATGTCGGATTCTCTTTACATGCGGACGTTTTCCTCCCTGTTTTCGTTATACTTTTGTATTTGGCATAACCTCATTCATACTCGTATTGTCCATTGCCAGAGACTCATTTCAGCAAAATAGGTTTTCTCGAAGGTCTTCCCTTTTTTATTTATTTTGAGTTTATTGCCGATATGAATTCTGCCGACATTCGCGTCATTTTCTTATATGAGTACAAACTTGGTAATAGTGCTGCAAAAGCTGCACGCAACATAAACCAAGCGTTTGGGGAGAATACGGTTAACGATCGGAAAGTGCAGCGTTGGTTCGAAAAATTTCGGACTGGCGATTTTTCACTGCAAAATGAGCCGCGCGGAAGACCCAAAACGTCTGTGAAGAATGATGACCTTGAAGGCTCTAGTGGAAGCGGATCCAGCCGTATCCACGAGGGAACTTACTATCAGGATGAAAGTTGACCATACAACGATATTGAGACACCTTTCTGAGATTGGCAAGGTTAAGAAGATGGACAAGTGGGTACCGCACGCACTGACAGAGCGAAATAAGCTGGATCGGTTAAACGTATGCTCATCATTGCAGCATCCACCATATTCACCGGATCTCTCGCCAACTGATTTTCATTTTTTCAAGCATTTAGAGCTGTTTTTAAGGGGCAAACACTATGCAGTCTAAAAAACTCGATATCAGAGTTTATTAATTCTAAAGACCAAAATTTTTTTAAGACAGGCATCTACGCTTTAAAATCTCGTTGGGAGAATTGTATTGAAGCGAATGGAGCATACTTTGATTGAATAAACAGCTTTATACAATCACTTAAGAATCCGACATTTCATACGCACCAACCTAATAAAAGCAAAAATTTCAGAGACTTGCTTTCTAACATTAGACGTAAACCATTAGATTATTTTTTGAGGCATTGAATAATTAAATGGCTTAAACATACATATATATATGTATGTATATATATATATATATATATATATATATATATATATATATATATATATATATATATATATATATATATATATATTCCTGAATAAATATATTCTCTCCGATTATTCTGCCCCCCCTCTCCCAAAAAAAATTAATGGTAGTAAAAATATTGAATACATTATATTCCATATACTATTTTTTCATTTGCCAAAATTATCAGTTTCGATCTTAATTATACTAAGCGTAACTATTAGCTATTAAGTAACTTTATTCCCATAATCCAAACCTTTTTGAATAAATAGAATAAAGACAACACATTTTTATAAAAAAAAAACTAAAGTATAAAGATATCAAATATTAAAGATGTATACGTGATGCACTGCAGGACAATTGCTAAGGACGGAAAACACTATCATCCATAGCAACCACAAAATGAAAGGAAGCAAAATGTGGAAAATTGTAGAATTAGTAGAATTGTAGCAAATGTAGATTTAGTACAGGATATAGTTAGAAGAATTTTGCGTATGCAAATTTTTTTTCCACGTTTGTTCATCACGTGATAGCGTTCATAAAAGCTTTAAAGGTTTTGACGCGTGTGGACAGTTGTTGTTTCAAGTCAAAGTTTTACAATTTTGTAACTTGAAATTTTTGGCATGTCTTCCCAACATCACTTAGATGATTTTATGCGAAAAGATCGAAGAAGGCGAAAAATAACAGATGTTGCCAGGGAGTTCGACATCTTCTTCTTCTTAAAAATTGAGTTTGTATGTCATTGGGCACCTCAGCTTTTATCAGCATTTTGTACCGCTAACTCCAAACCCAATGTTTCCTAGTTCCAATTGCTCGGGTCACCCACTTTACGAATAAAGTCCGATAACCCTTTAATGGAGTCTAAGTGTAACTCTCTAGTATGGATGAAGCCTAAAGAAGTTAATTTAGGAAGGGCAAGAGCCTCACATTCGTAAATGACATGCTCTGCCGTTTCCTCTTGCATATGACATTTCCAGCAGATAAGGTCTTGCTGAAATAGTCCCATCTGGTCAGAAAGTCGGTCATGCTAGGAATAGCTTCCTGACTTTTACCAGAAGAAGATGGTTAAGAGGTCATTTCTACCTCAAGTGAAGGATTCATTGCTGCCCCTTTACAAGATTACCTCTGAGTTCCCTTGTCTTTTCAGCAAGGTCTACTTTAGAGGCTACACCTGCAAATGCAGAAAGGTTTGTTACTTCTTGTGTCTTTTCAGCCACAAGATAACAATTAAAAAAAATCTCAGGTAATATAAGTCCACCCAGCATTGCCTGAGTTACTGGGCAAGGCAAATTACTCTAGAAGTTCGCCAAGCAACTAGAGGCTCCGTTAAGACACCAATACCGCGGTGCCAATTAGCCCTAGGCACGGATTGCATAACACCAGGGTTTACGGGAGCTGGTTCGCGGCCTCTGATTCTATATTCAAGGCTATCCTGTCATTCCTACAGGACATTCGGCTATCCACCACCTGCCGACGCGCCTGGTGGCTGTGCTCAAGCCCCAGGAAGGTACACGTACCCCCTGGTTCCAGGGAGTTCGACATCGCTCACAGCGTTGTTTCACGGCTGTGGAAGTCATTTAAAAACTAGTGGAATGTGTAGTAGGCGGCACGGGGGGCGACTTTTGAAAGCCTCGAGGATTCAGCACCTTGGCGACAAAGCTGAAAGTTCAGGCACTTGCGCCAATGATAGGGATAGAAATCTGGCAAACTTGCTTTCTTATCTCTCTAAGCCAATCATCTGCTAAGCAATAAGAAAAACATTAAGAGATGAAATAAGTATTTTAGCAGTACATCAAGCTTACATTATTTTAAATGAATTGTTTGCGTGAATTTTTATACCATTTGTGAAGTGAAAATATTCATGCTAGGATTTGAATAATAAAAAAGGCAGTAGAACCTTAATGTTTAATTTTTTTGGTTAGGATTATTTATCTCATTAAATCGAGGGAAAGAAATAAAGCCTTAAATATAATATATAGTTTAAATTAAAGCGAGTGTGTGATTCGATGTTATTTTAATATTTAGTTGAATATCAAAATAAATATATAAATGTAAACATTATAAAAATAAATATGTAAGCATGTTATTTTATGAAATGTATGACATTTCTGATTATGAAATATGTTATTTTTCGTAATCTAAATTTAACTTATTAAATGCTTTGACTTTAAAAGAATTTTTTATTCCTTGGATTACTGAAAGTGAAAATTACCTTCTATAATTTGAACCAGAATTCTATTCAGAATCTTAACTGATGAGATAAAAATTTTGATTTACTAATTGTGCTTATTAAAATTTGGAATATAGTATAAACTCTTCTGTTATTTATAAAAAGGTATTCATTCTGTAACACTAATTTTTTAACTTGTAATTTTGTAACACTAAAGAGAATATGCATTCTCTTTAACAGAAATATCATGTGTATTATTGCAATAAGCATTTTTATTGAAATTTGTTTAGGTTATACTATTATTCTTATTAGAATTTAAACAATGTATTTTTTACATTAAAATAAGAATCAAATGATTATGGTATGCTTATAATATTAATATTAAATAAATTATATTTTGTAACTCTCTTATTAACAAATTTAAAAATTTTGATTAGAATATTAAATTCTGATAAATTTTCTCTTTGCAGCATATATTTGTTATATATAACTCATACTTTTAACATTACTTATTAAAAATTAATACAAAATAAATGATAAACTTATTTCTCAAAGTTTAACTTAATTCGAGTGGTAAACTTGTAAAAAATTATGTCATTTTAAGTAGTGGCGTGAGAATTACATTTTGATTCCAAACCTCTAAATGTTATCTAAAAGTTTTCGATTAATGAAATCAAACTATTTATTTGTGATTATTTTGACTAAATATTTTTGTTGAAAAATCATTGACCCAAAAATCTTATACATTTCACTCATAAAATTAATCACAGTAACTGAATGTATTAAATTAATTAGCTTAATTTAGAAAGTCTTAATCTACTTATATCAATTAACAAAAAATTCCAAAGAAGCCATTAATACAATGCAAGTTAAACGATCGAACAGGCTAACGAAATAAATATAGCTCATATTAAGAATTAAAAATATATTTGAATGAAGAAAGCCCCTTACAAAGGATTATCAAATGAAAATGTTGAATTGCATCAAATAATATTTAAGTTCTCCAACAAAATTTATTGTGGCAAAATTAGCATAATTTAACAGGGAAACAAAATTTATAGCATTTAAAATTATTTTTGCAAATAATCGTTTCAGTGACATAAGATTTTCTGTAGGAAAGTTATTCACTATTTTAAAAACTGCTAAATTTCAGCGGCTTGAAAAATATTGAATATATTTAAAATATATGTGAAATAAGCACTAATGATTGGTAGTTACTTTTTTGCTTTTTGAAAAACAACTATTTTGAATTGAACATATAAATTGTAGCAAAAGATTTGTTTAGCTTATTTCTTATAAACGTTTTCTACAAGTAACTTGAAAAGAATGTTATATGTGGCAGTTCTTGACCTGTTTAAATATTTATTAAATATAGCCAAGTTTATTTAAATCTTAAAAATTTCATTTCAGAGATTAAAAAGTTATCTATATGCAAGTGAAAAGTGTAGGATTTAGAAAATTAGAACATTGCTTTTGTAACCACAAGTTGAATATTTTATAGCATTTATAATAACTAAATATTTCTGTATTGAAAAAAGCCATTTTCTTATACTGAAAATGATATTTAGCATTAGATCATGACATATATTTTAAATATCTTATAAACTTGTTGATATTTTTAAAAATAATTACTGAGATACCTAAATACCAGTAAAACAAGTTAATTGTACATTTTTACCACTGATCATATTGCAAAATGAGTGTTGATTAAAAGCCTGCTTCTAAATTGTAGACTTAGTGGCAAACAATTTAATAAAAAAATTAATTGCAACATAAAGTATAGTTTATTTACTTTGAATAAATTCTTAAGAATTAAATAATTTTGTATGTTATTTAAAAAGTGCCTAATACAAATTCAAAAATGTTTTTTTTAATTGTATAAATGCTGAAACTTGAGAAAATTTCATGATAAATTTTCCAGAAATTCTACCTAATAAATTAAGATGAAAATTTCCATGTTTAACATATTAATATGCAAAACTAAATATAAATAAGACGCAAATATTGACATTTTTAAAAAATTTTATTAAAAGTAAAAAAATGAATGAAAAAATACAAATTAAATTATCTTGCATAGCAAACTAATGAGACTTGGCATTCTCGACAAGTTAATACTGACATTCTGGCTAAGATTTCTTCTTCACTTAAGTTTTTTTCTTTTTATCAACTTTGGAACGGCCAGGTGGGATTCTTTTAGAGGATTTTGTAATCCCTGACCTACGCCTGGCTATTCCTGTTGATTGAACGTTAATTCTTTTACTCCTTAATCTTAAAGATGACATTAAAATTAGGCTTTTTAAATCATCTTCACATTTTATTTTCTTCAAAACATTTGAAAAATTAGTAATAGAGTTACTTGAACATTCACTGTCAATCAAATGAGTTATTCTATTTAGCTCATCTTTTACTTCTAGTATTTGTTGAGTTGATAACAAATTTTGAGGATTAGCTGGTGTAGGAGTTGCAGTATTGTCTTGTATATTGTTATTTTCAAAAGGTAACTGAATATTAATTTCTGTATTATCAGTGAAATTTGAAAAAAATGATGGACAATTCTTCCTAACAGCCAATACTGCCAAGCAGTATTTTTCCTCTGGAGTGACTGGAGGAGAATTGGGCAACGAGAGTTTCTTATTTTTCAATAAAAAACACTGGTGCTTACAAAATGCCCCAGATTCTCCAGAAGGACAAGTGCAAGTGCCTATGTCAGTATTAACTGTGTAATACAAATCTTTAGTTTTACTTTTGATGACAAAAATATTAGATTCTGTTTCAGATACATCAGATATGACACTTGCACGTTTAGTAATATTTTCATATAAGATATTGATTTCTCTCCGCCTTGAATAGGCAAACTCTAACAATTTTTTTATTAAATATGTTTCCCAAATATTAATGCAGAAATCGCAAAGTGCAACAACATTAAAAGCTTTAGTTCTATTTAGAACAACATCTTTAAGAATTCTAATTGTTGCCTCTGCAAAATTGTTTGTATTATTTTGGCTTGTTACCAGTTGTTGCGCTCTAATAACAGCCATTCAACCTTCCTTTCATAAAATGAAAGAAATCTTTGGACAAAAGCTGCATATTTAAAAACTTCATTTACGACATCTTTAAAGGCTGTGGCATATTTTCTTCCTTTGCATACATCACCTAAAAAAAAATCCATGAGAATATAGAAATATTGCAATAATTTTATATAAAGCAAACATTAAAATTTCCTAGTACAATGGAACAGTCTGCAAATATTTAAATTAAAGCAAAATTAAAAACTACTCTCTGCTTTATAGTAAATAGCTTGATTCTCTGATAATTATTGTATGTTTTATGCTTAGTATTCAAAGTAAGCACATAAAAATATAAATATTATTTTCCTGTATATAACCCGCAGATATTCTGTTAAAAAAGTTTGAAATTTCGCTGTGCATATTATACACCACTATAGATAATATGATAAAAAATAACAGAAAAATCAAACAATCAAAATTTTCAAAATTTTTTCTAACAGAAAAACTTGCATTGAAATTTTGAAAATGCCACTAATGTTTTATAAAATGGATAACAGATGGCACTGAAGGAAATCACAATTTACTTTACATATTACAGCCATACTTAGTTTTGTCCATTCTATATGTGTGTGTGCGTATGTGTATATATATTGAGAGCACTCAAAAGCAAATTCATTCTTGAACATAATTGGAAACTCTTTCTGGAAAAAAAAATTCTATTCATTGGAATTCTTTCTAGAACAAAGGAACTTGAATTCGTTTATACGCATTTTGTCTTTATCTGAGCAGTTTTGTCCTGAAAACATTCATACTTCGTCATGTTTAAGTGAAATAAATTGAGTTTATTATATTTTTCAGTAATAAATCTTTCTCCTAGTGGAATATATGTTTTTTAACTACTGTTTTATCTCAGCAATTAAATAAAGAAAATTTTCCTCTCCAATTTCAGCTCTTTTTTCAAACTGGTTTTTATTGGTCACAAATGTATGACACAAAAATTTTGATTTGAGTTTACAAATTCTGTTATCGGACTTTATAAACAAAGAATTATTTTAAGTAATGAACATTACTTATGTTGACAAATTTGTCGGTGTTTATGCGCACGAGTTAAAATTTGCTTATAGTGTTATTTTTAACGATTTTAATCAGTGAACTAACAAATGCTTATTAGCAAACTTAGAACTCATTATTTTAAGTTCCGTGTTTTTTTAAACATGCCAAACATAAAAAAAAATTTAGATAAGGATTGGAATTGCTAAATGGAAATATCCTCATTAGGACATTGTGCTGAAGTATCGACGATGTTTATTTTGCGCGACAATGGTGATAAATATGCACTAATTTAAGATAAGCAGAAATGCAATATGAAAGGAAAAATAAATCCAACAAATAATGCGCTATTCGGAAATATTTAAAGTCTTTCATCTTAGTATCAATGAATCATATATGTATTTATTTTATTTGCCTACATTATCAACAGTATTCACTGTACAAATGGTTACAGATCATACAACATTTTATTTTTTTCTTGAAAAAATTGATTTGTGGATTATATGCAAGAAAATATGGTACTTGAAATTACATTAAATACAAAAGTTGCAAAAGAGCATATAAAATAAACTTACAGATTGGAAAAGTTTCATAAGACGTTGCTTGTCTTCTTTGACTATATTGCTTTGAGAAAATATCCAACGCCATTCTGCTCGAGCAACATGGAAATAGCAAAGCAATTGCCTACTTTTTGGCCACATAATTTTTAATGCCCCTTTTAAAGCTGATGAATCATCAGACATAAAAATTTCAGGATACTACATAAAAGAAATTAAAGAATTTTTTAAATATAAATACCTTGATTTCAGAATTTTTATAAGAAAATTTATTTTTAAAACATTTATGTGACACAGAATCATAATAATGAACTGCTAAAGTTGAAATGTGAAATTTTATACCAATCAAAATCAAATGTATACTAATTCCAAACTGTTAGCAACTAGGTTTACTTAAACATATATGAAGAATTAATGGTATAAGATATATGATTTTCTGCTTTATATTTGCCATATTAGGAGAACTGTATAATATAATTAATCAAAATCTAAGGAATAACGAACAAGTTCTAAGTGTAAAATAACCTAAAAATATTTGATATTATGGACGAGCCAAATTTTCATTCTTATAATAACTTTATAATAAATTATATATATAAGTTATATTCACATTAATTATTTCTATAAAAATGTTTTTGACAAGTTTTAAGTTTCTGTCAAAAATTCACAATATTTAATCATTTTGACAAAATTTTTAATAACTAAAAGTTATATATAATGAGATTAGAGATTAAATACCAACCTCTTTTCCACCAAAGCAAAGAGGAAAATTCTTTTTCAAAAGATCCATGTCATCAACATAATTTGATTTTGTTAGATTTGCGTGTATTAAAACAGCAATCGATATGGCTCCAGCTTTTGTCACAGTCAAAAGGACAGTTAAAGATGATGAAGATGCTTCACAGCTGCTTGTGGAATCTAAGAAAATCATTTCTTTTGAAGACTCTAACAACTGAGCTCCTTTCATGACTGAAGAGACTAATAAGACACCCCAAGAGTCACCTTCGAGAAACTTTACTGTTGTTCCTGAAATATCAAGTGTGCAAAAATGAATTACTTAAAATATTTATAATAAAATTTACATGCAAGAAATTACTAAGCATTTTAAACCTAAATTTTACCATAAATTTTCAAGTATTGTTTTGGTTAAGTTCAAAATTGCCAATGCAAACAAAAATAACTTAAAAAATTTAAATTAGATTTAAAAACTCATTTAGTCTTTCTTAATACAGCTTCAAATATTAAGGAATCAAACAAAATGAAAATAAATTATTTAGTTTGAACAAAATGAATTTATAATAAATAATAAAAGCAAGTTTAAACAGACAACAGTACTTAAAAATCAGTTATCTTAAGTTTATAAAAAGATTCATAAATTATTATTCGTGTAAATTACTTTCAGAATTACTAACTATATAATACAATAATTATTTATCATCCTCTATTTTCATGCTATATTAAAAATAATAGTTTATTTAAAAGAGAAAAAAATACATGATGAGTTACCTTTTGATTCAAAATGAGGAATTTTTTCCTTTATCAAATGGATTGGTCCAAGTTCCTAAATTAAGTCTCCTCCAGCAGTTATGCAAGTAATTAACTTGTGACTGTGTTGGATTTAAAGATGAATTTGCCAAGCTACAAAAATCTTCTAACAAAAATGCATTTTCGTGACAACGAACAGCTTCTGCTGGTCCCAAGCCAGAATCAAAGTACCCAAAAAACTTTTCTTTCACCTAAAGAAAATTAAAATTTATAAATCTCATGATATGTTTTATTTGACTAAATAATTTTAATTTGTTTTCCTTTGCTAGGGCCAGGGAATTTCTTTCTACTAGAGCCTTAGTTGCAAACAGTGCCGATTTCTGTTGTCGCCACAAGCGAACATTGCTCTCAGCTACGTTGAACTCTCTCCCTGCCTTTCTATTGCCATTTTTTTCAGCATAAAGAATTACTTGAATTTGAAAGTAGCGTTATATGACATTCTTCTCTGTTTGCCCTTCATTTCGTGGCTACGTGCCCTGCAGTTTGTATCCTCTATGGAATAATGTGTCAATGAAAAATGCAGCTGTAAATGTAGTCAAGAAATACAGCAATCCATTGTTACGATTTACATTTGGTTGACGTCATCGGCGAACTGCTGACCTTGCACTCGAATCTAATGCGCACCCCAATTTTGAATACTACATTTGGCCAAAAAATATGCGCATTAGATTCGCGTAAATACGGTAGGTTCCCAAAATGGTCCAGGTGGACCCCCAAGGTTCCATAAGAGACCACGCGGGGGTCCACGTAGACCTGAAAAGAAACAGGGGTTCACAAGTTGTAAATGGGGGTCCACGAAAAATTTTCTGGTTTTTATAATAAAGGACAAAAATTTTGGCTTGAATTTACCTATCAACGTACGCTGATAGCATCATTCACTAGGTAGGTACTTAAAAATATTCGAGATTCAGTTCAAACACAGAATTGAATAGAACAATAGATAATAGTACAAGAGTGCACACCACATGTCGAGACATGCAAAGTGCCGCCCGTGCGCCCGCTCATCCGGGGCTTGTTTAGACCTTCATAGGGATGAAATGCGACTTGCGTTGTGCTTGCAATCTACATTAGTATAAATACGAATGCCAAGAACAAAAGTATGACAATTTTTTACTGTTGATTTAAATTTCAAAGTTCATTGTTGGTTGTTTGTAATAATAAATGTTTATAATTTTGTAGAACCAAGAGTATTATTTTAATAAATAGGAAACAAGAAAATGTACTACTTTTATTTCTTCTTGACCCAATTTAGGGTGACATATTTTAGGAATTTTGGGAAAAAATGTAGCAGCAGGGTGTCTACCGAAAATAGTAAAACTTTGAAAGTGGTCCTCGAGAAAAAAAGTTTGGGTACCCATGTTCTACAGTTATGCTATTATATCAAAACTCGTTGTATTTTTTAGCTGGATTCGCTTATTATAAAATACTAATATTTGTTATATCCTTACAATATTGTTATATCCTTACAATACTAATATTTTCTTAATTTTATTCTTTGTTCAATTTTTTAATACAGAAAAAATAAATACAAAATATATGTGAATACATAATTTATGTTCATTCACATATGTACTGCATTTCTGAATGATGACAATACCCTGATTTTATAGAACTGCATCTTGAGTATGGAACTTGAACGTTTATCCAGGCAATAAGTTGAAAGAAAGGCCGATTTAGTAAATTATAGGAATAACCAAAGAGTCAAAACTTTATGTCCATTATCATATCCATGAGGTTTCGTCCTCCTTGATAACGCAAAAGTCATGTGATCCTGCGAAACTATAAATTTTGGCGCAGGATATGATAATTTTATATGACAGCGTATGTGTACCATGGCAAAGAGAGTTGATCTAGGTATTTTGTCAGTGGATGACCCGAAGAATCAGAAGGTGTATCTCCGAAACTATCTAAATCGTCGGCTGTTTGCAAGCTATCACTGTGAATACCTGTGCTAAATAATGTGATGGTGAAATTGAGAAGCAGAAGCCACGATAACTCACACATTAAAAGCACATCATCATAAATAAGTTAGAAGTTCTCCCGATTTGTAAAATAAGAATGGGGCAGATACAGGCTCCCAGTACCAGCGTAAAGTATCAAGCGCCCTCCAGCAAAATGGAGGAAATTCTACCTATTCAAATTTTTGCATAGAAGAAAGGATTTGTTAAAAAAAATTTTTAAACAATCTATCGAGAATAATTTTATTTTTCTGCATTTCATATTCTCGAATTTTTCAATAATTTCTTTTGCGTCTACTTTGACAGATTTCCTTTTCAATGAGAAGCAAAGCTTGATTTATGAACCTTTTTTGGATACACTTAACCAAGAACATGTTTCGTTCAATTGTAATTTGGAAAATGATATCTTTCGCAACGAGCAACACTAACAGGGATGCTATATAGTATTTTTAATAAGATTTCCAAGTTTGGGAAGCACAAATTATTGGACGCAATTAAGTTCAGATTATCGAACTGGTCATTCACACTGGCTGTAAAAATGTCTTTCGAAACTGTTTCGGAATATCTTTTGATGAGAGACTAAAAAGGTTTCGAATTTCCAATACTCGACTACGAAATTCTTAAAAGATGTTGATAAAGATGCTTGGAATTGAAGTCTGAAGATTGAACGTGCTCTCAAGATTTTTCAGGCCTTGTTTTTCTAGCAGTCTAGTTCTTGGACGAGAAAGTGCGCACTTCGTATTTAATTAGCTATATTTCTTCCTTTCCAGTGACATCACGCCACTTCCCGTTGAGATCAGCAAATTGAAGCATCATTTGTCTCGGGCAATTATTGGGAGGGTGATCACTAATCAAAACTAATTTTGTTAGTTTCATCTAAACTAACAAAATTAGTTTAGATGTCTGTAACTATCTGAACTTAAAAAAATCCCTAGTGCTAAGCTATTTTTCTTTGTTACTTTTTTAAAATAATAAAGAAAATAATGTTAATAACAGTGAAAATTTTTGATAGGTGTTAAATAAAAAATATGTCAGATAGAATAAATGAAAAAAGAATCAGAAAAACAAGAAGAGTATCAAGTGAAAAGAACAAGAAAAAATGGATTACTGAAATATGAAAAAGGACATATTTTGATATTTAAAAATGTCCAGAAATTTTCTCAGATTCATCCAGGTTAAATAGAAACAGTTACTGCAAATTGAGTCTGGATTTTATGAAACGAATAATGAATTTACATTAAAGAAATTTCAAATTTTGAGAAGATATTTAGCAAATTACGAAAACAGTATGCATGACTTAACTTTTAAATGCTTAATCCTTTGAAATATTTTATTTATTAGAAAAAGTCCTTCGCAAAAAACTGTTTATTATAATCACGTGAAGTATCACATTTATAAGAAGTTTTAATTAAATCGTGGCACAAGCTAAAGATTTTACCCTTTAAATGCTTTAAACAGGAGTTTTGTTTTTACTACTCTTCAGATTTTTTGGTTGCCAGATTTAATTTTTCTCGTATTTACGTCATACATATGCTTCTTTTCAGTGGCAACAGCATTTTTAGTTTCACTTAAAGTTTTATTTTACTTTAAAGCACAATTTCAATTTTTCGCCCTTTTTAATTTGTAAGTCGCTGTCTTATTTATTTATTTTTTTTAATCAGATGTAAAGCACGGCAATTTAAATCCTGTTTCTTCATATTTATTTTTTATTTCACTTCGGATGTAGCGCGGAATATAAATATTGTCTTTTATATTGACATAAAAAGATTATTTCCTGTGATTATAGTGCCGGAATTTCAATCTTGTCTTTTATATTCGCTTTCTACTTTGATGTGGATATAGCACCGAAATTTCCATCCTGTCTTTTATATTCATTATGTATTTCACTATGGATATCGTGCTAGAAATTAAACTCTGACTTTTATATTCATTTTGGATTTTGATGTGCATGTAGAGCGCTGGACGAAAAATGAAAGTAAGAATTTTATTTTAATTATTTTCTGCAGGCATAAAATTCCTAGAATTCTATGTTAACTATTTAAATTTCCAATAATAAACGAAATTATAGAATCATTCTATTTTTTTTTAATTATTCTAGATTTGTCTACTTTTATGTAGTAAGGACTTGTAACATTTTATCTTAAATCATTGAAATTCATTATTTTAATTATTTTTAACTACATGTTATTAAATTACTTTTGCGTTAATCCCTAAGCGTTAATTACTTTTGCTATTTTGTTTCCTTTAATTTTAATTCTGTAATATTTTAAACTAGAATCTTTAATCAATTCTTATTATGATTATTATTTTCTTATATACCATTAGGTTTAACAATTTGAAATCGGGAGGGGGAAACCCGCTTTATTTACATGGTTGTTATTGTTTTCTTATTTAGTGTTAGGCCTAGCAATTAAAAATTGGGGAAAATCCTGGTTTCTAACTCCGATTGGCGCCCATTGAATTAGAAGCGATTGAACGCTTAGGATTTTTAATATGATTGTTATTTCTGTTTTCTTATTTTAGCAATTTGAAATCGTCTGAAACTCCCGCCGTTTATTGTGCCGATTAGCGCACGTTCTGGTCGCCCCTTGGCGTTGAAAAAAGTCGCGATGATCGCCAATGGGGGGAAATATCAAACTAGTTCCCAGGAAAATTAAGTTTCATTAGTTTATTTAGGAGTCCAGCTTGCCATACTATGTTGAAAGTTTTGCTTATATCAATGAAAAGTAAGGCAGAGGATTGCTTTACATGTAAACCTTGATCAACTGCAAATTCTATGACTCAGTAATTGTTTAGTGTTGGAGTGATCTTGGCAGAAACCCTATTGTTCACAGGCGGAAGAATTTTATAGAAATGACACGATTCTTTGAAGAATAATTTTTTCCTAAGCAGGAGAGTAAACTAATGGGACAATGATTGTCAGGAATAACAGGATCTTTATTTGGTTTTTGAATCATAGTAATACCTGCCGTTTTCCAGGAGGATGGGAAATAGTTCATGCATTGAAAATATTGTGTAATACATTAACAAAATGCATTGAAATAATTTTTATCGTGATATTTGTTATTTCATCAATGCCAGGAGCTGTTCTTTTATTTAATTTTCAGATACCTATATCGATAGAAACAGGACGTGATTAGTAGAAATTTTCCTGACAGATAATCTTCAGAAGTGTGATCATGTTATCCGAACAAATTTCATTACAAATACTTCCAATTATACTAAAATTTGTCATTGCATGTCCCCTTTAACCAAGGTAGAGGGGTTTGCCTTTGCGGCGGAGTTCCTGTGCCATTGCACGCTCCTCCAATTTATTATTGAGTTATTTAACTATCATTCATGTTAGTCTTATCAATTGTATAATTAAGAAAATATATTTAACATGAATAATTTAATTTAGAACTGCTAAAAGTAGTTTAATCTAATTAATATTTTAATTTAAGTTACATTTAAAATTTATTTATCATAAGTTTAATGAAGGGGGTGGGCGAATCGAACAATCTTGGTGCGGGTCAAACCAGTATTTTCATCAATATGGCCATGGCAGGTAAATCACTTACGCAAGTACGATATAAAAACCAATTCAATTCAAACCTCCTGTGAGTCCGCGGGAGAGCTATAGCAGGTAATCATCAACATGAGTATCCCGTAAGTACAATATTTAAACCAATGCAATCTCCTGAGAGTCCGAGGAAGGGCCAAAGCAAGAACCAGGGAGCACACTGGCTTGCTTTATTGAAGAACAACAAGGACTTTTACAAGTTGAGGCAACAATTCATATGCTGAGATACATAAGCATATATATTCTTGGATACAATCTAATTTTAACGTTTGTCTTGAATACATAAGATAATTATTTACAGGTTTTTGTTAGTATAATATTTACAATTTATCATATTCTTACTACAGTGGTTATTCTATTTACAAATCAATACTATATACAAAGAACACAATTATAAGAATTATGTATTACATATACAACAAATAGTTCATATAACATTGCAAGTGCAATTTGCATTATATATCTGGATAGCACAGAAGTTTATTACTATCTGTAAGGTATATAAATTAAATATTAATTATTTTTAGAGAACTGAATGTATTATTGGTTAGTATTTACATTGAATCATTTTAGATATTAAAATATTTAGGGTGATTATAGAAAGGAGAAATAAGGAAAAGAGGGTTCTAATTTGACAATTCATCAATGTCATAGTTATTCAGTTGTATTGGTGTTGAAATGAGGAGCAGTATTCTGCTTCTCCTAATTGATCACTGTCGCGCAGGGTTCGTACTGGGAGACGAGCAAAGCAGGGCTAGTTCCCTAGCCCTGCGAGCAAAGTATGGTTTCTGGTGGGGGAAGCCAAAGGCTCCTTAACGTTATCAATCACTGTCAGCTATGAGTGGAGAAAAAGAATTTTATTTCGCGGGATAATAAAGGTACATTAAAATTTATATCACGAATCTATTGCGTTTCTTAGTATTGCTTGGGGTCTTCTTCTGTTACTTGGATGATTAAAGTCATAGCTGGGTTCATTTTGAATAAGTGGGTTGGGTACATTAATTAGATCGTTGTAAAATTTATCTGTTATTCTAACTATGTGTGTTCACTGAATGTTTCAATTTCAAATTCCTCAAAAGTATTATTTCTGAAATATAGAGGGCCGAGCTGGCAGCCGAATGGTTAGCGCTCTTGCCTTCGGTTCAACAGTTCGTGGGTTCGAATCCCACCTTGGGCATGGATGTTTGTAGTGGTTCGGAATCCACTTTAAGCCGTAAGTCCCGGTCTAATTAGCCCTCGTGTGCAAAAAATGACCGTTGAGCGACAAACAAACCAAACCTGAAATATAGAGGGGAGTTCGTGGCCATTCTATTTATTTTATTTATTTTTTCTCCAGCGCTAGACAAGGTCTAATTTTAAACCCACCCAAATTTTACCAATTTACACCAATTTTAATAGCCGAGATCACATATACAGTGAAAGAAACCATTTCAGTTCAAGAATATCTATATTTGTTTATAATCCCACCATAGGTGGAAATCCAAAAATTAGTTACAGGCTCATTAGAATGTTCCTCTCCACGGTAATCTTTAGTAAAAGGCGAAAGATTAGCACGTACAATGAAGAGAAACCAGAGCATTAAGTTCAATTAGTTTATAATAATATAACTACTTAGTATTGAAAAAAATACTGGTAGTAACATTTTACTCTTACAATTGTTCTTTTTTTCCTTAAAAACGTAAATATATTTATAAATAAAATTTAACATTAAGAAAACATTATTCAAAAAAATGATTCATAAAGGCTTTAAAATAAATTTAAACAATGATTAATGAAAATGTATAGAGCAAACAAATTTAATAATTATCAACAATAGTGGTTGATGAAGAAAATCTTAACACATTTTCAATCTTATTTCTCATGTGTTCATAATTGCATCTTTTGGTATCAGAAGGCCTGACTCATGTATTTTTATTTAGATTTCGTTTGAATTAAATTTGTTAAGCATAAATTAAATCGGGGTAAACGTGTGGAAGGCAAATGGGTGTTAGGGGGATCTTGGATGTAATATGTTTCACGAAGCGTCGGCCTGCGTAGCTTCTTCATCTGTGGTAGCTGCAAGAGGAGAAAAAACATGTCTTTACTCAAGGAGAGCGCTAGCTTGACTGCGTGTAATAGCCAATCAGCTATGAGTGTTTCATAACTTGGCGTGGTTACCAGAAATGAGAATTTTCAATGTAGAAAGAGAACATAGATACAAGTTTGCATGATAATATTTAGAGTTCAAAATGAGAAAATCTGAGATAAATAATTCTGGTTAATAATACAAGTAGATGAAAATATATACACTCTTTACATTAACTCTTTCCTTAAGAAAATATCTCGCTGTTGGTCTATATTTGCAGTCTTCCGCAAAATATTGATGTTTAAAAATTTCGTTGAAGTTTGCTGCTTCGCAGTTCTGAGCTTTTTCATAAAATTGTTATTATTTAATTTTCTTATATGTTCGGCTAGATCGTCTATTTTTAAATCTTTAGCTATATTTTTATTTCTGATAAAGTATGGGGCGTTTGTAATTTTTCTTAATATCTTGAACTGAAAACTATTAATTTTCCTTTTGTCCATTTTGTTGTTAAAGTTCCATACTGGGGATGCATATGTTATAATCGGTCTTATCATTGAAATGTATAGAAGTCTTAAATTTGAGCGAAAGGTTTCATTTTTCACCTATAATTGCTTTTAAACACCCATAAGCTTGTGTGGCCTTAGTGATCACTTTGCTTATATGTTTTGTCCATTTCAAGTCACTCGTTAAGGTAATTCCCAGATATTTAGCAGAGTATACTTTTGGTATTTCTCTACCTAATAAGATTAGTCCATTTTTATTCCGATGTTTGAAATTATTTCTCCTATTTCTTTTAAATAGAATCAGTTGAGATTTTTCTGCGTTTATTTTAATTCTCCAATAGTTGCACCAGTAGAATAGGTACAGTATCGGCCCAAGGATGCTTCCCTGGGGTTCTCCAGCATTTATTTTTCGCGTTAGCGGTTTTTGGTTATTTTGCGTGACTTGAAAATATCTATCTGTTAAGTATGAATTTAGTAGCAAGATGATATCTGAGTCCATATTGATATTGATTAATTTTTGAATAAGTCCTTTGTCCCAAACTCTATCAAACGCTTTTGATACGTCGAGCATTACCATGGCAGTGTATAAATTTTTGTGTAGATTGTCACCAATAATTTCTATTATTCTAGTAAGTTGTTTAACCGTCGATAAATTTTTTGTTGAATCCAAACTGTTGAATTAGTAACAGTGAAGGTAGGGTTTGATTCTGTTATAAAAAAGTTTTTCAAATATTTTGCCTATTTTGGGTAGTAAGCTTATAGGTCTATAATTTTCTGTTTTTCTGGGATTCTTGCCTGGTTTGGGAAATAATATTATGTCAGCAATTTCCAGATTGTAGGGAAGTAGCAGTATTTTAGACAGTCATTAAAAATATTTACGAGTTTTAATAGATAATCTTTTGGTAAGTATTTTATCACATAATTTGAGATTTTATCTCCTCCTGGTGCCTTTTTGATTTTTAGCTTCTTAACAATTTCTTTTAACTCTTCTACGTCTGTAGGATTTATTGTTTCTTTTGGTTGATTATTATTTATAAAATAGGCCACGTTTTGTTCAACTATTTTAGTAAAAGTATTGTTTGTATCCAGATTTGGATTAAATTAGCTGTATAACAAGTTTGAGAAAATTTCAAGTTTTTCTTCATTTGAGTAAACATGACCGTTTTCACCTTGAAGCCCGTTATTTTGTGTTTTCTTCCTTTTAAGTTGCCTGGCAAAAGTCCAAATAGAGTTGGGGTGTTTGGGGGAGAACTGAACGTGAGATAAGTAAATGTTTTATGAAAGTTGTGGATGGTTGAATGTCATACTTTGTTGAGTGTAATCAACATGTGGAACTAGTTCAGTATCCCCATCTATTGGCAAACGCAGCGAATTTTTTCAGCGCCAAGTTGCCAAGCTAAGCGGGCGTTTATTAACACGGGAAATTTCCGGAAGTTCGATCGAAAACTAAGCAGTTTAGAAAATTTAAAAAGGAAAATAAATATAAATAATGGACTTACTTGATATGAAGTTAAACTGATATGCCGATTGGTATATTTCTTTCGACATTTTATTCGTTTGTCACCAGTGTCAGATTTCAGTAAAAATAATTATCAAATTTTACCAAAAAATTGCATGCAAAAATTACTTTTCTAAATAGTATATACACCTTATGAAATTTAAAAAAAGCGTGCAAAAACTGTTTTTTTAAATATATACATTTTTTAAAATTTTTTAAAAACATGAAAAAAATATTTTTTTAAATATATACATGTTTTAAATAAATAAAAATGAAACACGCGAATACAATAAAAAAATACATGTAAGTAATAGAATTTAATTAAAATAATTACACCTTCTCCGAAATTTCGTACTCATCCCAATTAATTTCCGAAACAATTTCAATAAATTTATTAAAACAATCATCATTTGCAGCTATGCAAGCTCCAGGTACTTTCAATTGTATTCGTGTGACATCCAGTTTCGGGATCAACAAATGTCAACTTATGGTTAACTTTTAAATGTTCAAATCCCTCCTCAGTTAAACAATCATACCTCTTCCAACAGTCGGAATACACGGAAGTGCCTGACAAAATCCTATCTTTAATAATTTTTATTAATGTTTCCTGTGTTCTATCGTGAACGGCAACCAAAGAAACTCTTCCGGAATCCCTCTCAACCCCTCCAAACACCCACTGATCACGAAAAGATTGACAAGAAACTGTTGAACCCGTTTATTAAGAGGAAGGCCTACAAATGTCGAAAATTAATTAAAAGGAAATATCAATACTAGAGAGCTTCCACCTAGAAGACAACTTACTTTACGACCTTGTTAGGAAATTTAAAAGGATGGACTACACCACTTTCCCTCTCAGTGCTCCCAGATGAGTAGTCTACTCCAATGCTGAAAAAGCCTAAGTTTTTGCTGATACGCTACTGGACACTCTGCAGTTAAATAGCGACACGTATTGTAACAATCAAATCCAAATTCTACACGGGCCATTACGCTATTCTATCTATATAACATATATGTCTAAAGTGTATCTCCACTGCATCTGTATCATCTGCAAAGAGACAAACCAACACGAATGTGATGGTCTGTCTCTTTGCAGATGACACACCCATCCTGGCCAAACACTCAGACACTAATATTGCCTGAAACTGGATTCAGAATTATTTGCATGATCAGGAGAAATGGTCGCATAGGTGGCGGATTGCCATTAACGTCGAAAAAACTTCTAGGATGTTGTTTTCTAAGGGTCAACTTTAGACGTTTCCTCCACATCTTTTTTATTGGAAGAGGAAAATAACTGGAATGATGATGTTAAATAATTTGCTGTCATCATTGACGGAAAACTTGCTTTCACATAGCATTAAGAGCCTATTACAAATATATTTATCTCTACTTTGTCAATAGTTAGGCCTCTATTCTATTCCAATACCCTATCACTGAAAATCAAACTTTGAATATATAATATAATTAAACCCAAGCAAATAGTTAAACCCAAGTTAACCTATGAATCTCAAGTTTGGGTTCAAGTTGCCAAAATCGACGCCATCAAAATCCTACAAAATAAAATGCTTAGATTAATTGTTAAAAACCCTTGATTTATTTCTAACCAAACCTTCCACCGTGACATAAAAATTCCCTCTATCAAAAATCTACCCTAAACCATGATCTAAAAATCCGAGTAAATATTGAGGCCTTCTCCAGTCGATTGTCTTCTCAATTCTGCAAATGATTGATTTATGCATAGAACATACTGGTCAGTGCACATTTCTAATACCAAAATTTCTCTAACTTGCCCTATTAGTAGAAATAGAAACTATATAAGTGTTATGTTGCTTTATGTTTCCTTCAACATCCAACTAACACTGATAGGTATTGATTAGTTCCTACTATTTAGCGCCTCCCATCTGTAAAGTAGCTTCTTCCAGCGCAATGTCGTATATAGTTTTGAATTTCACAAATCTTTTATCCTTGTTAGTTTATTTTAATTCAGATATTTCAACGTTTGAAACCGTGTTGTAAATAATTTTGTTAATCCAGATTCCCAGGTGTTCTCACTGCTCTACTTGTATCCAGAACAGGGGTTTTTTGACACTGATTCTACAATTTTTTTTTATTTATCAGGACTTCTTTCCCCAGAAACGGTATTATATTAAATTCGGGACTAAAATGATTCAGTTAATTGACTTGGTTTCTATGCATATTTTATTAAATATGCTATTCTTTAGCTATCTCCCCATTGCACGACGCTGATTGGCCATTCTATCCAAGGCGAGTTAAACCCCATCCCCTTATGATAGTTTCCCTCCCAACCACGTAGATATGTATATTTTATTCATCTTTAAATCCTGTTATATATATATATATATATATATATATATATATATATATATATATATATATATATATATATATATATATATATATATATATATATATATATATATATATATATATATATATGCCACAGCTTATGAATTGTTTATGTCCTTCTTCTCTTTCCTTTCACTGTAGCAGACCGCAGATGCATCTATCTCACTCGGAACATCTCTGTTCCACCACCCACTTCACTTTCTGGCAAGGATCCTCCTCTTAATAGCACTGAAAATACTTGGTTTTATGAATTATTCTTATTAGTACATTCAATATTTGAAGTAGATACTTTTCAATAGGATATTACTTTATGTTAAGTTATTAGACACATACAGAACTACTATTAGTAATACCTTTTTGAAATATTTATATATACATAATCATCATAAGTGAATTACAAAGTGATCTATTGATGTACTTTTATACATAGAATACTGAGACTCATGCCATAACAGAAGCCTTTCATACAGTATGGAAAGGAGTAATTTACACCAGTTTCAAATTTTTTTCAAACGACGTATTTCAATATATGTTTATCTATTTGCAATAGAACCAATTCAATAGATTTACTATAAAATATAGCTTGAGATATTTTACAGTTATTGGGAATATCTTCTAATGAGAAGTTTCATTCTGATTTGTAGCAATGCTAAAATTAGTAACAGTTGGAATACTAAATTAATTTAATATTATTTATTAAATAGAAAAAAATGTGTAATTCTAAGTTCAGTCAGTACGAGATGGAAATAAACTAAAATTTATGTGACTTACCAAGGAGTAACAAATGTAAGGTACTTAGCACCATTCTGGAAACAGTTACCAATTAATATCCAACATAAATGTTAGATAGACTGCTAAGAAGTTACTTTTTTAATATTGTACTTTGATTGGGTCAGAAGTTGGTATAAATGTTAACAATGATATATCTATTCGCGAGCTCTGTAATGTGCAAGGACAGAGTTCATTTAATGTGACATTAATGTAAAATAAAATAAGCATTTTTACATTTTTCAAGTAGAAACATTAAATAAGGATACTTTAAGTAATATTACAGGTGTGGCCAACCTGCTGCTCGCGAGCCACATGCGGCTCTTTGAAGGATTATTTGTGGCTCTCGATAAATGTACATGAGTTCCCTTTTCATTTTTGGGTTATTAAATTTTTAAAAATTATAATCGTTCCGTATGTGTTTCAAAGTGTGCTTTAGATTACTGACAGTAAATATGAAATACTAAATGCAACGTTGTAACATATTTCATTTCCGTCGAAGTTAAGAATGATATGACTCATCGAAAATTGCGCGAAAGAACGTAAACAATGGTGTAATCATCCGTAATCGATCAATCCCAGACCGATTTTGAATTTGTAAACATTCAGGATTTTTGTAACAACGGACAGTTGACGTGTCTGGAGGACACAATTTGTATCTCTCTAGCTACAAATATAATATGTAATCTGGAATTTTTTTAATAAATTAACTATAATTTGTTTCGTAGTTTGTAACACGTGTTTTTATTGTTTTAATAACAGCAAACTTTATGTTCTAAATTTCTTTATGTATTTACACTTATTTTAAATATGACGAAAGAGAACGAAAAAGAAAATTGAAGTTTTAATAATGAGTGGGAGAAGAATTTCTATTTTATTAACAATAACGGAAAATTATTATGTAAGTGGAAAAGCATTGTAACTCTACGATCAAAAATTATAACGCAATTTATATCAACATTATAAAACCAATTATCATCAGTTTTCTAATCAGTATCTACCAAAATCCAAATTAAGATCAGATAAACTTGCTTCTTTAAAATCATATTTAAGTAAACAACTGTCAGTTTTTAAGATTTTTAGCAATCAAGGTAATAATGTGGCTGAAACCAGTTTTGTTACTGCTTGGAATATTGCTCGTGCAAAACGTCCATAATGAAAGGGAAAGTTGATTTAAAAAATCTTATAAATTGTACTTGAAGTTTTAGATCCAAATAATGCAGCATTCCTCAAAGTTGTTTCGCAAATTCCTATCTCGAGACACACAACCGAACAACGTATAACTGAATTGATACATCTCTTGAATATAATTTTAAAAATGATTTGAAGAACTGTATTGCACATTCAGCTTAATTGAGGAATCAACAGATATCCAAGATCTTCCGTACTGGCAAAGCCTCCTAGAAAGAGGTAGAACAAGCCACAAAGCTCATTTCGTGACGTCACGAGTGGGGTGCACTGTGACGAATTAATGTTAATTTTTCAAATATATTTAATCAATATAAGTTTTACTATTTTTATTATTATACCTCTCTCAATACAAAATGATGCATATTTTAGTAAAAGACTTCTTATAGATTATACATATTTCTACCAAGAGTATAAGAAAAACTCTGCATTAGTTTTTGTTAGTGATAAAATAGTAATTAACTTGTTTACTGTTGATAGCCTGTTTTTCAAAGTTTATTGTCTATGCGGTTGCTTAAAACACGTGCAAATTAAATATAAAAACAATTATAGTTGAAAAATCAATTTATCTTTAATTTCTGGGAGAAGATTGAAGAGAATTCAAATAGTTGAAAAACATGTACCGCTTTTGAAATAAATGTTCAATTATCTTTTCGGTAAAGAAAGAATTCTAATGCAAATATCAGCTATACTCATCTTTAAAAGGGCAATGAAATTGACATTATTATATATTTTTTAAACTCTTAAACTGTTCTGAGCAATTTAATGATATATTTATTTAAAAAACAAATGGGACCAAATAATATTACAATTAGTTTTCGTGATTAATTAATTTATTGTGAGTATAGATAAATACAAGCAAATTAGAACTTGGAATGGATTTGCAATGTTTATTATATTGAGAGTTTGTATTTTTATTTAGCATTTTATCAAATTTACGTTATGAATATTATAAATATTTTGTTATAAAATTTTGTTTTGAAAAAAATATGAATTACTTTTGACAAAATATTTTCATAATTGATATTAGCTAAACATTCTAATAATATTTAACACCACAAGCAATTATCATAAAAATAAAGTTATTATTTATTACTAAATGCATTAGCTTTGCATTTTTATACTGAATACAATTTTCAAACAAACATACTTGTTAATGACTATTTCTAATTATATGATTTTATTAATACACAAGTCAAAAAACGATGTAATGCATAACTTAAACCATCAATCCTAAAATTATTTGAAACTTGCAAACTCTTAACTTATTTAATTTTCCAATTCAAAATTTCTATTTATATAACTTGATTTAATATTTGTTTAGCTTTATTTAATGATATAATAAATGTTTTACCAAATTTTCAATATAAAAATGTTTTTTTTAATTATAGCGAATATTTTTGTAACATTTTACTTCAGAATTTTAAATGCCCTATTTATTCAAATGAAGTTTAATGCATTATGATATATAAAAATGAATGAGAATGACTCCGTAATTTATATTTGTAGAGTTAAGCTTTTAAGCTTTATATTTAAACTTTTAGATTGATAAAATTATCCAATAAAACAAGATTCCATTAAATAATATATTTTAAGTATTAATTTAATTACTATAATTTGGATTACTTATGCTTAGTTATATTATTAAACTTGTTCATTTTTAAAAATTAAGTAATAGCTTTAATTTGATTTAAAAATTAATTCTATATAATGGTTATTTTATATAGCTTTAATCTAATATATGAATGTTATATAATTAAATCTATGATATTTGTACATACTTAAAATTATATAGCACAAATCATTAAAGGAAGTTTATGAAGAAATTATAAAAAAACTGTACATAAAATCAAATTTAATATTACTGAAAAACATTTGATGCTGTTGCATTTTTTCAACAAAACATTATGTCACGATAAATTTTATCGAAATTATTTGCTTTTAAAATCGCTTTCTATTTTACCATTGTACTTATATTTTCTAAAACTAGAAAATAGAGGGGATTAATAACATAAAATAATTATAAAATTGAATAAATGAAATAATTTCTGAATGATTTTAAACAATCTGTAAAAGAGAATGCTCGTAAATTCTTTCTTAAGTAAATAATTCCTAATTAAGGCTTCAAAAATTTTTTATCTAACATATATCTAAATTTTCCCTAAATAGTTATAACTTATTTTGAACTAGTATAAAATACCCTCAAAAATTAGTGACTTTGCTTCTTTTTTGTCACTAGGCTTAACGCATGGGTTTGGAACGGCAAATTTCCAGAAATCCCAAAAATTTAAACGGTTTTGCCACTTAAAAAAACCGTATATATGATACGAGAAGAACGCGAAATAAGAGAGAATAAAACAAACCTGACAACAAAACTATCCTACAAGTAATAAAAACTTGAATTAACAAGACCAAAGAGAAAATTGGCAACACTACAATCAAAACAAAGGTCCCCAAATTTCGGAGAAATCTCTTGGATGGATAAATCATACTTTTACCATTAATTTTGCACCAAACATCATTCTATTTTTTCATCATGACACATTGCAGAAATATTAGCACTGTGATGAATCATCATTCATATTGATGCTCAAAATTGATTCTCATTTATTCAACAAATTCTACACTTTGTTAGCAAACTTTAATCTACAACTTTTAATAAAGTTAAACAATAATAATAAAAAATTCAATAGAAACAAAGTAATTTTTTATTATAAGCACTATTTAAAGCATTCATTTTATAACAAAACTGTTAAGTTTTATACTTAGTTCTCTTCATACAGGTAAAGGTAAAAAAGGGTATTTTTGAGTGTAGAAAAATCCCCGATACTTATTTCTCTGTCATTGTCATTTACATATAGATTTATATTTTTAGAATGAGAACTGCTTAAACGGACAGAAATTCTTCTCTAAATTGGTAAAACATCTTGAGAAAAATTTGCGTTCTTTCCTTTCCACATTCACATCTTTGTCGAGCTAAATTCTCTGACGTATTTTTTTCTACATTTTTTCTAAGGAGGAAGACACGGATATTCAAATGGCGCAGCACATCAATAATGCATATAAGAGAAAATTTTCGTCTTCGCATCTGCGGCTTTTGCAAAAATGGCTTTTTTTTTCAAACTAAAAAATTCCTAGTAAGTAGTTGGCCACTTCGAAACGACTGGAGCCGATATAGAAACGGCGAAAACAGAAGTGGTGGCGAAATTTCAAGAGATAAATTAATTTTAGATACAATTGTTGTGTGAATGCCTGTTGATAATTAATTACTATTTGAAAAATTTCATTCAAAAATGTTTTAAAAAATTTATATACGAAATAGATTAAGATACTTTCGTTTGTTGGAATTAATGATACAAACTTCTTGATTAATATGTTTAATATTTAAAAAAATGACATACAAATATTATAAAAACAAAAATCTAAGAAAATAAAAATTAGATATCCTAAGGCTAATGTGTTTCAAAAATGTAAATTTCATGCACTAAGATTTTTCATGTTGGATGTGAATACTCTAACAAATCGCTTAATTTGTATTTTTAATTTTAAAATACTTTATCTTCTGGTAAAAAAAGTATAGCATTTCTAATTGCTTCTTTTTATATTAAAAATGCCAAGATATTGCACATATATTTTAAAAGGATGAAAAAATTTAAATCTCTCAAACAGAATCCTTGAGAGTATTGTTTATATTTTGTTGATTGATTATATTTTATTATGATGGATGATTTTTTAATAAATCTATATATTATAATACATTTTCATTTACAAATTTAAAATGCATAACTAATGTGTAGCTTTCAATAAAGTGTAAAAATTTAATATTTACATTATCCATCCATGATATTTCATGCATATTTTAGAATCATGCTCAATAAGTACAACATAATAGTCTTATTAAAATATGCTTTAGAATTCATATAAGCCAAAGGAGGAATATTAAGTTAAGGTAAAATATTAAGATATTATAAATAAATACAAATTTGCAAAAATTTAAGAAATGTAGTTTTTAAATGTTATAGATTTAATTAAAAAAATATTCTCATTTTCATAGAAAACATTTAATGTATTTAAATGTGTGTATTTGATATCAAATATAATAATAAGTTTACTAAATAATCCAAAGACAGAAAAAAAAATATCTTTATTCTAAGAAAAATATAAAATCAAAACAGCAAAGATAACATTTTTATAATCAAACCAGTTATGCATATGTGACAACTTCTTAAAAAACTAAACTAATTGACAAACTGAACTAATATAACTTACATTTAAATATAAAATTTGAAACAATCATTGTTTTAGAATAAAATGCACAGTTCCTTATATTCTTGATTATGATATTAGAACACAACTCAAAAATAATAATAAGTTTACAAAATAATCCAAAGACAGAAAAAAATATCTTTATTCTAAGAAAAATATAAAATCAAAACAGCAAAGATAACATTTTTATAATCAAACCAGTTATGCATATGTGACAACTTCTTAAAAAACTCAACAAATTGAGAAACTGAACTAATATAACTTACATTTAAATATAAAATTTGAATCAATCATTGTTTCAGAATAAAATGCACAGTTCCTTATATTCTTGATTATGCTATTAGAACACAACTCAAAAATAGTTTAAAAAAAGTCAGAAAAACATTTAAATTGGATTTGTCTCTAAACATATGTAAAGTATTAACATATTAGTTAATCAAAATTTGTAGTTTTTAATAAATTAGATTTGTATAGTTTGAAATTAATACACAATTGTTTTAATTTACAAAATATTTATGAAATTACAAAGATTGGTTTTAGTAGAATAAATTAGACCAATCGCGCTGACGAACATGCCTAGCAAAATCATGGAGAAAATGATTTTAATAAGAGTACAGTGTTATCTGGATAAAAACAATCTACTGCCCAGTGAGCAATATGGCTTTAGAAAAGGTCACAGCACTACAGACCAAATTTTATATTTCTGTCAATCTATTAGAGATGCCCAGAATATCAAACCCACTCACCACTCCGTGGCCGCTTTTCTGGACCTCACAAAGGCCTTCGGTAGAGTTTGGAAAGATAAACTGATTATCAAACTTCACGATTATTTCAAAATCTGTGGCAATGCTTTAACATGGATCGCAGACTTTCTACAACACAGATCTATCAAGGTGAAGGTTAACAAGTCTCTTTCAGGACCATTTAAGCTCAGCCAAGGTGTTCCTCAGGGGTCAGTGCTTAGCCCTACTCTTTTCACGATGTTTTTATCTGGCATTGAAAAACTGAATTCTACCAGAGTTAGGGTGGGACTGTTTGCAGACGACATTGTACTCTGGAGCTCAGGAAACAATATTAATGATATTGAATCGAGAATTAATAATTCTCTTGTAGCTGTGTCCAACTTTGCCAAGGAACATAAAATCAGTTTTAATCCTCGCAAATCAATTGCTACTTTCTTCACAACCAATAAGCGTATATATAATTATCAACCACAACTGAAGTTGGAGGGACAGAATCTCACTTATGAGAAGCACCCCAAATATCTGGGATTTATTCTGGATCAAGAGTGCACTACTAACAAGCATATCGAACACATTGTATTGAAAAGTAGAAAACGTCTTACCATTCTTAAATATATTGCGGGTAGTGACTGGGGAGCCGATGCAACAACCCTTAGAACAACATATATGACTTTCATTCGGCCTATACTTGAATATGGTTTCCCAATTTATTGTTGCGCATCCAAAACTAACCTTAAGAAGTTAGAACAAGTTCAATTAAGTGCTGCCCGGATTATCACTGGTTTAAGACATAGCTGTCCTTCTGATATTGTTCTTTTTGAGGCCGACTTGCAGCCGCTCCATACTAGAAGACAAGCTGGTCTTGTTAAATACTATAATAAACTCTCTAGTTATGGCCTCTGCAACAAGACCTCCATGTATCTTAACAGCTGGAGTAATCATCAAAGATTAAAGAAGGACAGCCCTTTCAGTCTGGCCGTCTCTCTTCAACTACCTAATAGTAATGTTGAACCCAACTCAATACAGTGCTGCTTGAATCCTGCAGAAGGACTCCCCAGGGTTTACTTTCACTTTAACTTAAGTACTCATGTTAATAAGAAAGACTACATCCCAGAACATCTTAGACAACTGACCTTGGAAAACCTAAGCCACATTCCTAACAATGCCATCAAAATCTTCACTGACGGTAGTAAAATTGATATTCTAGCAGGTAGTGGCATATATATTGAAACCCCTCACACCAATTTGACTCTTTCTCATCGTAATCCCAATCACTGCTCTGTCTTCAGAAGTGAATTGATTGCAATAGACCTGGGACTAGAAGCTATTCTTTCTGAAGAGGATTATGGTGACCTATGGATCTTGTCTGACAGCCGTAGTTCTCTCCACCATCTTAGTAATTGGCTTCTTGTAGGCGACAAGATCAGCAACTCTATTCTGCTTAAATTAAAACTCATTTCACTTAATCATGATGTTCACTTGCAATGGATACCTTCACATGTGAATCTCCACGGGAATGAAATGGCCGATAATCTTGCTAAGGAGGGTTGCAGGATTTCAAATACTCCCTCTTCCACACTTACTTTTCTGGAGTTATACTCCCGGGAAAAATCAAAAATCTCGGAGGAGTGGAAAACACCCCCCACCCATAATTGGTACAAGGGATCAAAACCGGGTTTGTCCCTTGACCTCCCGTGTGACAGACGTACCCGGACTGTTCTCTCAAGACTTGCTAGCGGTCATATTAAGTGCCTCACTTTCAACGAGGGCAGGAAAACTTTCGTCACCTGCACCAAGTGCCAAAATCAGCAGGCTTCTCCTGAGCATCTTTTGGATTGCATGGGTCTCTCTAGGGAGGATCTCTTTAGCAATCCTCTTTTAGTCTTCGACTTCCTTACAGTCAACGAACTCGTGGATCTAGTCTGACTCAGACATGGACGATAAGCAACAACAACAACAACAGAATAAAAATGTTACATTTTACTTTTTAATTGTATTTAATTTTCTATTAGATACTTTCTTAAGTTTTAATTTATCATTTCTAACTTTTGTGTAGTTATTTAGTAGTATATTGCTCATAACTTTTATACATGATATTATTAAATTTCTTACCAGTTTACCGCAAGCACAAACACCTCCAAAATCTATATTATCATCCTGAAGTTTTTCTTCTATTAGCAAACAGAGTAAGTACCGTTGATTAGACACTTTTAAAAATTCCTTTTCATAAGTATTATTAATGCATGTTTGAAATATTTTGAACGTAGTTATACAGATTACAAGTGTAAGATTGCTAAGCCACAAAAGTCCACCACGATCAAGTGTTGACATATACCTCTTAATGCTTTTATCAACATCTAAAAATAAGTCTTTATCAACAATTAGTTTATTTTTACACATAACACAAGATTCAGATGCTACTCTAGCTGCATAACCAGCAATATAAAGTATAACTTTTAAATTGCTATTAGTGACTTCAACAACTTCCGATAAAAGAATAACATCTAAAAAATATTCTGAAGAAAAGTTACTTTCTTGTTCTTCATTATCCTTTTTATAATTTTCTAGAAACATTTTTATTTCAAAATTTCCTAATTTTGCTGATTTCAAAGTCATTAAGCTAAGTAGCTTCAATTTCCTTTCTGACTCCAAGATTTGAGTAATAGATATATGATAGTTTCCACCACTCATTAACCTATACTTCCCAAACCGTGTTTCAAGGTTGTCGGTTTGGAATTTTCCTAAAAGCACATATTTAACATTTAAGTTATCGAACATGTACAGGGTTAGAAAGAAATAAGTTTCCCACTTCAGAGGGCTGTAGAATACGTTCTATTTGTCCAAATGAGATAAAATTGAACTACAGATAATTCAAATGATGCGCTTGACATTTATTAAAAAAAGAAATAGTACAAAATTTCGCCGACCGATGGCGCTGTAATACACATAAAAACATTTGATATGCTTTATAAATGTTAAATAATAATAACAAAAAAATATGCATTACAACTGTTCATTATGCTCCTCTTCATTTTCAATAATGTGCTCTAATCGCAGAACCATATTTTCGACAACAGACCGGAGTAAGTCTGTCGGAATATCAAGCATATGGCGCCGAATGCTGTTCTTCAGATGTGGTACAGATGCTGTCCTTTTACGGTAGACATTGTCCTTCAAAAAACAACCCCACAACCAAAACTCGCAGGGGGTGATATCCGGTGAAGGAGGAGGCCATGCCGTACAGAAATGACGGCTGATAACCCGTGCCTCAGTGAAATGCTGTGTTAGCAGTTGGACGATCAATATGAGGAGGTGCGCCATCCTGCATGAAAATGATGTTCTGAAGGCATGCACGCTGCTTAAGTTGTGGGATTACAAAATCCCTCAGCATATCTTGGTACAGTTGTCCTGTGATCGAACAGGTTTTGATTCCATTTGCAGTTATCTCTTCAAAAAATACGGTCCAATCACAAAAGTAGCCGTAAACCCACACCATACGTCACTTTTTCAGGATCCAAGAGTTTTTCCTCGATAGCGCGAGGGTTTTCCGCCGCCCAAATTCGACAATTGTGGGTGTTGACTTGCCGATTAAGTTGAAAGTGGGCTTCTTCAGTCCACAGAATATTCCATGGCCAAGTGACATCAACCACCATTCGAGCAAGGAACTGAAGTGCAAAAGTTTTACGAACCTCTGAGTCCCCATCATGCAACAAGTGCAGAGGCTTGATTTTGTAGGGATAAAAATGCAAAATCCGCCGTAAGATTTTTCGTGCTGTAGAATACGGCATACTCAATACAGGGGAAACAACTGGCACACTCACACTACTATCTAGCGACTGACTGCTGGCTTCAACGGCCGCGGTAGCCACATTTTCTACGCTAGAAGACTGGATTGGCTTTCGCCCTCTACCGAGAAGAATTGCAAGTTGTCCAGTTCTTTCAAATTTCTGCATCATCTTGCGCAACGCACATGGAGACATTGAACCTCTTCGTATCTGCTTCATGTGGCGAAATTCTTTTACAGCTGCAACGGAGTTCTGCTGGTTCTGGTAGAACAAGTTTACAAGTGGTGCTTTTTCTTGCAAAGAAGGCATGATGTGCAGAGAAGTAACTAATGCTCATTCAGAACCCGCCTTCTTTTTACCCAAAGATAATGCTAATACATGCGCTGTAAAGCAAATGACATTTCATATTTTCAGTATATGCAAATAAGTATCATTAATATTACAGCGCCATCTATTGGCGAATTTTTTTTTTAATAAATGTTAAGCGCATTATGTGAATTATCCGTAGTTCAAATTTTATCTCATTTGGACAAATAGAATGTATTCTACAGCCCTCTGAAGTGGAAAACTTATTTCTTGCTAACCCTGTACTTAGTGATTAATATTAAAGTACTAGTGGTGTGAAGCAATGAAAAGTAGGTTTCTTTGGAGAGTTTTCCTGTTCATGAAGTAGGCTTGCTAAATGATGGAACAGAAAGCAATTTCCCTTTTTCTAACCAGGCACAGAAATCACTTAAGAAAGTTATACTGTGAGAGCTGGAACTTATTAAAGGCTCACAGTAAAAATCTCTTTTGTTTTCCTTTCTGAGGAGTTTTAACATTAACTACTTTCCACCATTTCGAAAATATGTCAATAAAATGTATGGTTCCAAATACATCTTTCCCGATTTTGTCCTTTAGTACCTCAAGAGTTGCCATTATTTTTTCATCAAAAAGTTTTAACGCCTGGACAACATTCTGCCTCTCTAAGTGATTTGGATATAACGTTTATCTTGATAGACTTGGAGTAATTTTAACAACATTTTCACAATCTTCATTATATAGAGTCTTTAAATGTAAAATGCTGGTATATGCAGGTGTTGTAGAACAGTTGTTTGACAGAGATGACATAGATGGTATAAAGAATGTTTGATTACTTTCTTTTTGATTCAACCAGTTATTACGAACACTTTTAATAATATGGATAGTATCGAAACGGAAAAAAAGTTCTGCATTGGGATCTACAGGATTCTTAATGCTTGATTTTAATGTTCCACCACATATTTTTTCAAAGGTCTTTCTGTTAACTCGATTATTATCTGCAATAACAGATAACACACGATAACCAGTTAGTTTTAAAAATTTTAAAACTTCTAGTAGGATTGGCAACAAATCTTCTGCTGTTTGATTTTTCATAGGATAAAGTCCAATAATATCTTTTTTTCAAGCGGATCTCAAGAATCAAGCATACAAGTCTGAATACATGTAATGTAATGTAATAAATAAATAAATGCTTTGTTTTTTGAAAATAAAGAACTCGCTATAAAGCATTGTAAAGTTGTAGCTTCTGTACTTGGCATATTCATTGCTAAGCCTTCAAGTTTACCACCTTTATATGACACTTGGGGCTTTACATAAATTTCATCGATTAACACATTTACTGTTCTTTCATATTCTGATAATTTTTTACATTTCTTAAATAAATAATTTTGCTGTATACCAATTTCTAAGTTTCCCAGTTTTCGTATCAATGTTTTCAAATAATATGGATGTGGTAAAATTAAGTTTTCAGAATCTCTCATAAGACGATAAGCAGAAGGATGTGTGAAATAAAATTTTGCAGCCCATAATAAAATATCAGTTTGATATCGTGGAGTATTCATTGAGCAAAGTTCAAGTTGCAGTATTAAAAATGTCAATTTTTGATTGAGTGAATCATTAATAGATTCTTCAACAATTTCTTTTAACAACTTAATACTACTCTCTAACTTATGCTCACAAGAAGAAGTATCCAATGAATTTAAATGGCTAAGTAAGCATTCAAATATAGACCATCGAGTACATTTATTTGGTACTCCTAAAAGCCATTTAAGTTTTGAAGATGGAATCAAAATATTTTTGTGCCAAACAGTTACTAGAAATTCTGGTGATATTCTGACACTAATGCTAAAAGTTGGGAAACTTGCCACATCTGGTTTTCCAAAGTAGATGTTATCTTTGGTTGAAATTGCAATCCAATTTTCCAGTAGTTTATCATTAAGATTTAACTTAAAGCTCTCAAAATCCTTTATTTCATCTTTTTCAGACCACTCCTGGAAAATTTTCTCATCTCTTTGTTCTAAAGTATTTGTGCTTTCTTCAGGAGATTTTCTTTTAGCCGGCAATTTTACAGTCATATAAGATGGTTACTCTGGAAATATAGATGGAAAAGCACCTGTTTTCAGAACAGGTTTTTTCCTAGGAATAGAAAGCACTGTTCCATCTGGTCGAGTAGCTTCATTGTTTCGTTCGATGAATTGCTCTTCAAAATGCTTAATGCATATAACTGTAGAGTCTGTAACTGTAAAATTTTCTCTGTGAATCAGCTGTTCCCATTTTTTCCTTGCAACAGAATCTTTGGGAAAGCTGAATACATTAACGTATTTTTCCCCTTTATAATTAGATCTGCAACCAGGTACGCAACATGTACGAGGCATCTGTAAATAAAAATGAATATTTTAATATAAGGCAAATATATGTTATGCAATATACCTGGTACATTTCTGTTAATTGTTAGTGTACAATTTTGTTTGCCTAATTATCTTATAAGAATTTATTGTATGTTTATATTTCGATATTTTTAATTATCTGTATTAAATAAATTGATAATAAAATTATATTAATACTAGATAATATTAATATAAACATTACAGAAGAATATCCTGAATACTGCATCACAATATTTGATAATCATATTTTCCTGCATTAAGTATTTTTAAAAACCTACATAAAACTGAGAATACACATTACTTTAAAGTAATAACAGTGATATTAAATTATATAAAAATATGAAAGCAGTGATAAATTTAGATTTATACTCTTAACAGAGAAGCATTAAGTAATCCCATTTTGATAAATATTCAATAGAATGGATAAATTTCAATTTTAGCAACATTAAAAAATATGATTAAAATCAAAAGTGGCATATTAATGTGTAAGCACAATACTAATTGAATGCAAGGATGTATAATTTATATACTGTCAATTGATTCGGTATTAGTTGTTTAATAACTATATTGTGAAATACCAAATTTGTAATTAACTTATAAATTTGCAATTCCACTTAAAATACAATATTCAAAATGTAAACTAACTGTATAAAAATAGATTATAATTAGTTACATATAAGAATATGGCAAATTTAAATTTGTCTAAATAAAAAATAGAATGGTAATTTTAGTGTAAGCAAAATCTGTAAGCGAAGATTATCCTTTGACATATATCTTTATGAACTTATCAACAGATATGCATATGGGATATGTATGTAGATGTTTTAACTGAAAATAATTTAATAAAATATAATATTGTAAAACATAATTTGGTAACTTACCTTTAAGTATATCTATCAGCGAAATCAAATGTCACAAAAATGGTCCTCCTATTTAAACAAAAAGAATAAAACACACATAGATTTTTTTCAGACACAGCAATAGCACGATAGCTGAAGCATTCAAATATGGCGATGGACGAAAAGCTTAACCCCCGTCGTGTGACGTCACATGCCTTACTCGGAAGTATATTCAGGCTTCCTTCTCTTTCTAGGAGGCTTTGGTACTGGCGGTTTTCATACGTTTTGTTTCACCTTACTTCATTGTTAAAGAAGAATTATTAGAGTTAGAAGCACTCTAATCAATCAGCAATTCGATATTAAAAATACATTAGATTCCACAATGAAAACTTTTGATGTGCCTCTTAATAAACGTGTAAACAATGCAACTGATGAAGTATGATGATGACTATAAAGAGAAAGAAAATACTACTTTATTACCATGCCCCTACAATAAAAATGAAGCCAAGATTGTAACCAAAATATAACTACTGACATGGTTTGTAGTTCCCATAAATTTGCACTAGCTTTAATTTGGCATCAATTGTCTTAGTCTTTGAATTTTCAACACATGCATTATACAAGATATAATTCTATATGATGGCAAACCATACTTTGAATGCTTTTGTTTACAACTTTTCACATTTCATCTGTTCTAAAGAGCAATGAAATTCTGTAAATTATAGACACAACAAACCTATTCTTTCAAAAAATGAATGATGGAAATTAACAAGTAAACAAGTTAATGTATGTATAATATTGAATTTAAGAAAAGCTTCATAGTTACTGTAAACATGTTGATAATAATCTATTTTATATAATTTATTTAATAAATAAAATATAGAAACTAGAAAAAAATTGTCAACAATATAAAAAGCTACAATGATCTATAGCTTGTTGATGACTCAAATGAGTTACAAAATTTTTTGTCAATATTTTGTTTATCCAATGTGATTTTAAGTTCCTCATATGATAAAATTTAGTAAGCTAATAATTGGATGCATTCTTTGATATTTACATTAAAATAAATTAATTGAATTAATTGAATAATGAAACTTAAGTTGGAAATTTAAAGCTGTTTTAAATAAATGTTAGTAACACACAATTGTCGTCTATAAATTAAAAAATTTATTCATTGTACCAAAATATATAATAAGTAATTTATCAATAAGTAGCTGATCAATCAAATAATTTTTTACAAAAGGAATCTGTAATCAAAATTTCAAATGAAAAATATTTCTTTAAATAACGGCAGGTACTTGAGAGACTAAACTTCGATTCAACAAGGCCAAAAACTGCTACTCATTTATCATTACCCTGTGGGCACCTGTTAACCAAGTCATGGAAGCGAGTAGCACTACCCACTACATGCCACGACAAACCCGTTTATAGGGTGGCCCACATTCCTTCATCAGAGATGAAAGGACAGAGAGAAAGTAACATCCATGCCCGAATCGGGATTCGAACCCGGGAATCATAGCTCAGGAGTTAGGAACGTAAACCACTCATCTATCGTTCGGCAAACTAAAATACTTTACTGAGGAAGTATGTCAAGAAAGAATACTGCGTATACTGTATACAGAGAAATACTGTATACATTTGTAATGTAGAAAATGAAAAAGTAAATAATTTCGAATAACTAGCGCTGTAAAGCCAAATAAATTGCAATACAATAATACTTTTGAATAACATTTTTAAAATAGATAAATTCTTAAAAATTAGAAATTTTCATGGAAATCAAACGTGAATACAAATTTTAGGGAAAAAAACAAACTTACAAATTATAGCAGCTTTTTCAAATCATCATTTCTCCAAATTTAATATAAAAGCATAGCTTTACAGAAGTATATCAATAAATCAGATAAAAATTATTAATATTAAGATATTATAAAACGTAATAGAGTTATGCTATATACATGATTACATAATAGAAAATAATCTAAATTTCCGTGCCGTATCCCAAGTGCTGTGAAGCTAGATAAATCGATATATACTTTGTTTCAAATTCTACAAATCAATTTATTAAAAATGTATATGTGAATAATGTAGATAAATAGCTATACAGCCAAATTATGATTGTTACTTTATGTATAACTATAACATGGAAGTCTGGGGTAGTTTCATGATTAATTAAAAACATGGCACTCGTGTCTATAAATTAAGGATAATGCCAGTTCAGGCAATGGAAGAGACAGAAGCAAAACAAATATGGCTTATTTATAAAGTCTATTAATTAAACAAAAGATAAAGAGCAAAAAAATGCTATATGTTTGACATCATTAATAAAAATTGCGATTTTTATTCCTTTGAGCAAATTTCAATAAAGGACATATTTACAAAAACCAATATAATATTGTTGATATGATGGTAAATACATAGTATGCCCTCCAGACGATGCCATGCTACGCCTATAATTGCTGGGTATCAAATTATCGATCTGATCTTGGAAAATATTACACACTCATCAAACAATGCTCTCCCAAGTTCCGGTAGGCATGTGGGAGAGGGTTGACGGGCTGTAATTTGTCGGCCTAGCATGTCCCACACATGCCCTATTGGATTCAAGTTAGGTGAGTATGCTGGTCAGTCCATACGGGTGAAATCTTCCGAATGAAGGCATTCGTCCACAATGTTTGCACGGTGAGGACGGGTGGTGTCGTCCATAAACAGAAATTCTGTACCCATGGCACCCAGAAATAAACGTATATATTGTTCCAGAATAACTTCCCGATAGATATGGCCTGTCCTGTTTACATTCTGAACATACAGGTTAGTTCTGGAACCCACAATAATTCCTCCTCAAACGAGCAATCCTGCACCACCATAACGGTGTCGTTCAATAGTGTTCTCTTGGTAGTTACGGGTACCTGGCCCTCTCCATATGAAAATTCGGCGAGAATGAGACTAATAGCTAAACTTGGACTCGTCGGAAAACATCACATAAGAAAACCACTGTTGCGGTGTCCACAATGCATTCTCCCTACTCCAGGCTAACCGCAGGCGACAGTGAGTTATAATAAGTGGAACACGTTTAACAGGCCTTCGAGCATATAGACCAATGTGCTCTAAGCGTCTGTACATGGAAATTGTTGTACCGGTAGCTGAAGAGACCAGACAGGTCTGATGCTGTGCTTCGTCTGTTTCTTTTGACAGTAACTGACAAATACCGGTCCTCATTCGGCATTGTAATTCGGGGGTGACCGGTACCCTAACATGTACTCACATTACTATCATCTTGGAACCCTCGCCAAAGCCTGGAGATAATACTACGGGCGATTCCAAGTTCCTCGGATACTTCCAGCTGGGTACGTCCACATTCCAGGTGGCCGATAATTCTACCACGTAAAACATCCTCCAAATACTTCTTTTGTGCCATAACAATGCGGTTATTGTACTGAAATGCTTTTAAGGCGCTTATGAACAATTTTACTTACTTGAAACCATTCCTTAAATACCCCTCTCTTACACTCTCGTCATTGTGACGTACTATCGGTGCCATTTGGTGGTTTCTTGTAATTTGCATATTATTCTTCAAGATGTGTGTGATAATTCTACATATGAAATTTTCATTTTAGAGTTCAAATTCTGTGTGATTCTGAATTATCCTTAATTTATGAACATGATTGTATTACACTGAACAATTGTATGTGAAAAATAAAACATCTAAGTATAAAAATATGAAATAAGTTAACTTTTATTATTATTTTAAGTTCAGTTAGATAATAAATTTTCATGGTATCCAAAATTTTATATTACAAATATGAAAGAAATATCAATCTTACCAACACAGCAACGTTTTGAAAACTTTTAGATAAATTAATAAAGCGGTCGCGAATAAACTTCAAGAATCGAAGTTTCAAAATTATTGGTATTCAGGAGCATTGATCTCAATTAGTAAGAAAATTTTTACTAAACAAAAACTTAATTAAGCAGCTTAGAAAAATAAGTAGCCATAATGGATTTAACTCGCGATGATATATATTTCCCAAAATCTTGGCCTGCCCAAGATTGGTTAGCTACTATTTTCGGACCAGTAAAGGCTTATCACGGCAGTCTGGGGAAAACTTGTCACTACCAATTGGCTTATCTTGACATTTCTTACACTGGGAAAATCATAACCTTCATGATAGGATCATTCTTGACTTTTTTTTATCTTGGCATGTCCAATATTTCGGAAAACTTGGCGCCTATTATGGTCCATTATTGAGATTATCTAGGAAAGATTGCCAATATTGGTTCAAGCTATTTTGCTACTTCGGTTGTAAATTGTACGTGTGTCACCATGGGAAAAGTATTTTGTGCATAACTAAATGGGGAAGTCCAAAATCAGTGACGTTGCAAATGTAATGACGACAGCTGCAGATGAACGCATGAAGATGCATAGATGAACGACACAGCTGTAGAGATGCGTTAAGGTGAACAGGCGTGTTACCATTGAAAAACTGACCACCCAGATGAACCGAGGGGGTTACCAACAGTGTCTGTTAAGCTATTTTTCAGCCAACATTGCTAATCTTGGGCTTCCGAAGAGGACGTCTGGTTCATACACCTGTATTGACTGCTGATTGAATCAAACTTTATGCTCCATCGGAGGATGGACATTGGAACATGCAATTTAAAATTTCTGAAACCCTGCAAAAATTGCCGTAACGTCTAGGCTGAGCGTGGAAGCATTATGGTCTGTGGAATGTTTTTCTAACATTCTTTGGATTTACCGATTTTTCGGAAGACACGGTGGATAATAAAAGCTCACATCTGTCTTTGCGGAACATGTTCATGACTATATGCACATTGTTTTCCCTCCGTATGATGGTATATACCAGCAGGATAATGCGAGGTGTCATACTACTGACAATGCTCATGAATGTTTTGAAGAGCACTAGACTTCCCTGCTCAGCAAACTTATTTACTTTTAATTCCAATCAAGAATCTATGAGACTATGTCGATAGGGTTATTCGGAGCATGGATCTTCACCCGCCTACTCTAGTGCAGCTGGTCACAGCACTGGAGTCGGCTTTCACTATCCTAATAGACTGACTTCCACTATGTTTCATTTTAACAATATAAGGGGGTAAAATTTTACCGTACGGTCACCCTTGGCGAAATTTTAAAAAAGTCGCCAAGAGTGGCCGTATGGCGAATTTCTGATCTTGAAAAACGGTGGGAGGAAAATGGCTGAAATAGTGACAAATATTTCATGCATTGCTGGTATATAACAATATGCTCAACTAATTTTACAAAATTAACAAAAAACGCAGATTTAAAGATTTCAAACATCAATCAATATAATAAAGTCTCATAAAGTTGATATGTCAAATTATTCATAAATTTTTTTGATTAAATTTTATATTAATGAATTTAAATCGATAAATATTCCTGAGAAATTAATGACAAATCGGGTTGACAAAATACTAGTTTTCCGGGTTTCCAATAAAATTTTTGGCCTGATTTTGCGCCAGAAAAAGGGTGACCGTACAGTAAATCTGATCCATATAAGGGCGTCAGTTTTCAGTTGAGTAATCGAATAAACTGTCATCATTATTTTTCTGGTCCCTGATATGGGGGTGGAAAAGTATCCCATCAGATTCCCTTTGTGCTCATATTAATAACAAATGCTACTGATGAGTTATTTAATATTGAATCAGTTTATTCGGATTTCGAAATGTTTTCTAGGGATGGGGCTTTGTTACTTTTCTTGTACTTGGTACGTACTGAGTACAGTTACTTTAAAAGTAACAAGTATTTTACCGATTACTTTCTGTACTTGTTACAATTTTTGTGCTGCCATCTATCGGATTAAAATGTAATGACAATTTTTCCAAGTTTTATGAATAGATAAAAACTAAATTAGTAATAAATAAATTAATAATTAATTAAAAATTAATTAAATATATAACATTTTGTATAGTTCCATAAAATTAATTAATATAATTAATGTTAATTTAAATCATTATCATTTATAAATAAGCATCCAGTTAAGGTTAAAATAAGAGCTGATGTAATAATCTATAAAAATATTTCTTTTAATAAATGCAACATTTCAATAATAGCAATTTCTGTTTTTCTTAAAAACTTTAATTTTTATTATGAAGCAATTAAATATAAGTTATTCCCTCAACAAACAGTTTTTCTGTGAAAAATTTTGAACTTATATATTTTAATAAATATATTTCTTTCAGTATAAAAAATCCTAATCTTTTGTTATTTACTTTTGTTTTTAGAATTTTCAGCTGTTCTAAGTAAATCTTCAAATTATTCGATTGTAATTTTCAAAGTTTTCCAATGTTAATTAATATATTAAATTAGACGTGATAATATAATTTCTATTTTTCAACCAAATCATCATCTTAATTTTTTGTTTTAATTTAGCAAGATTTTCCAATTATATAAATAAATTTTTATAATTAACTAGCAAATAATTTGTAAAGAATCGTAAAGTGGGAGGATTAATCAATTACAAAGAGATTTTTTTTTAATTTACTTAGAAATATACAATTAGTTTAACAAAAATCAAATTAAATTTCTTATTTTTTTCTATTATTAAACATTAATGAAACAATTATAGCAAAATTTTTGATACCTAATAGATAGTTATTTATTTTATAAATGGCGTTTATTTGTTTATATTTTTATGAAATAGATAAACTAGATTTTCTAAAATAAAAATTGCATTAACTCACATATCTTGCTTCAGTTTCCTGAATCTTAATTTATGGATAAATAAAGTAGCTTTGCAATTAAAACTGTAATAATACTTTTTAAGTGAATATGATCATCTTTCATAAAGTAACTTTTATAGTAACACAAAAATTCATTAAATTACAAAAACTGCAAAACTGTTTCACCAATTATCTATAAATTTTATGTTGTTTTAATGTAAAATATTAAATAATGTAATGTTTAATACAAAATACAGGAACTAAAATACATATATTTTATTTATATCAAACTGTAATTTAAAAAATACACATGATGGTATAAATAAAGATAAAAAGTAAAAGTTGACTTATATAAAAAAAATTTTTTTTCATTTTGAAGTTCAAAATTAGAATGAATAAACTACCTTTATTATGTTTCAACCAACATTATCACTATACGAATAAAATTAACTGTATAGTAAAAAAATATAAAACAAATTTTTCCCAAATTTTAAATTCTATATATTTATATTCTACATATTCATAGTAAAATATAGTGAAATTAAAACATGGTACAATAAAAAGTACATATATTTATATGGAATCATAATCAAAAATGCACATAATAATAAAAAAACAATGAAAGTATATTAATAGTTTTAATTTATATATTTTGTTTAAAAATTTGGAAACCAAAATAAAATACATTTGTATTTAATGAGGTTCAAATAAATATGTTCATTCTATATCAAAATATTTTTTCAGTTAAAAAAAATTCATTTTATACAATTTTATATCTGGAAATTGATTCTGGTACCAGAAAGTATATCTGGAAATTGATTTATCATAAATTCATTCAAATATCTCGTAATTTTTTTTTCAAATCTTTAAATTATATTACATTACATACATATTCAAATGTTTGCTTTATGTCATCTAAATGGGTGTAGAGTTTACGTTACGTAGTTTCAATATATATATATATATATATATATATATATATATATATATATATATATATATATATATATATATATATATATATATATATATATATATATATATATATATATATATATATATTACTGGCACATTTTCAAGAAAAATTGTAGCATATTAGGCAATATTCTCATTCTTATGATTTTTTAAATTATGTTGTGATAAATTTCGGTTCATTTATTTAAATAGAATTATATTATATTTGTGCAGAAATTTATGCAAAAAGTAATTTTTTTTATGATTTAAACTGAATTTACCTACATAAATCTGAACTGAAAACTTGGTTTTATAAAAATAAAGGTAATTTTTCTAAACCTAATGTGCTGGCGTACATTTTAATTTAGATACTTGATTCCCAGTTATATTATTTTGAGATAAGCTAGAAATACGTATTTTCTGATTAAAACTCTAAACGAAATTTAAGTTTGCTATAAAACTACTTAATATAACACATCTTAATTAATTTGCTTAAATGTAGCTCATTATGAATAATGAGCGAATGTTTTTTTATTTTTTAACAGGTACTTACATTAAAGAGTAAAATTCAATATTTGAAATACAAAAAGTTCTAGAAAATTCTCAGAATTCAGTGTTATTAATTATTTTCATATTTCTTTTCTTGTTTCCGAAAATCATCCCCCAATTATACCATTTTAAATTTTAAATACGAATTGAAAATATGCATTTTTATTTACGTGAACAATTTCCCCCAATTTTATTTTCTCATTTTCAGAACAGCAATTTTTTTGATTATATAACTACCTAATTTTTAATGGTAAAAATATTTTTTGAAGAGAAAAAATTGTTAAAGTAAAAAATATTTAATTACTTTTAGAAATATTTTTTTAAAAATTATCTTTAAAACAAAAATATAGTAAAAAAAATTCCATTCACTTTTTGTTCAAGCCAATAGAGTAATTTTGGAAACAATGATCAGATTTAAAAAATTTAATTAAAATTAATTAAAAGTTAAAAAATAATGAGAAAAATAAGTCAATAAATATGGAATAATATATAACAAGAATATCAGGCTTTTTTCTTATATTAAAAAGTGACATATTTAAAACAGAAGTACAACCATTAAATAAATGTGCTACGATTATTGATTTTCCCAACTCATTTATTTTATTAACAAACACGAAACAAATGAACTTGCTTTTTTTCTTCATTTTCGCAATAGAAATTCATTATGTACCCTCTCCAGCCAACACCCTCTCCTAAAATACATGCATCTCTAGGGGTGTTGCTTCAGCCCAAAGAGATTTTCTAATTCCCAAGAATCAATCTTCTATTTTCCAGTTAAACCAGCATCTCATTTCTCTTCTCCTACCCACCCAGCCACCCTTCCTATCATGGGAAGAGATTTCCCAAATCCTGACACAATCTCCTAATTCGTCCGTGTGTATCAATATATCGATGACATTGTTACTTGTACTCGCTCTTTCATTGGCTCTTTTGTACTTGTTACATTCAATTAAGTACACTTATTACTTTGTAACAACCACGTACTTGCTTATTACTTTGTAACAACCACGTACACACGTACTTGCTTGTTACTTTGTAACAACCACGTACACACGTACTTGCTTGTTACTTTGTAACAACCACGTACACACGTACTTGCTTGTTACTTTGTAACAACCACGTACACACGTACTTGCTTGTTACTTTGTAACAAGCACGTACTCGCTCATTACTTTGTAACAGCCACGTACTGGTCAAGTACATTGTACCTGCAACTGTCTGAGAATACTCGAACTCGCGCTGACTTTGTTACTGGAAGTACTGAGTATTTGGAAGAAAATGTACTGATTACAGGTTGTTACATTCAAATACTGATTACAAAATACTTGTTACAGGTATTTCTTCCCATCCCTAATGTTTTCAATTCGCGCGGAATCCTAAAATTTGTCACACCAAGCATCATATTCTTGTGTTGTGTTATTTATTATGAGTTGACGTTTTATTTAAAACTAATCTAATAATAAAATCACTAATAATATAATGTGTCATTAAAAATAAGTATTTCTGTATAAACAATTTTTAATAATTTAAGAGTTCAAATTTAATAAATTCTAAATCGCTATGAATTCCGGTGACAATAATTATTCCACTTTGGAAGAAATGAAAGATTATTTCGTTAAGAAATCTGAAATTGTTTCCAATTGCTTAAAATACCGCGCTGTTGATGAGGATGTTGCGAAAAAGTATAATTCACTTGAGCTTGCAATTTCTGAATTACGTGGAACTTTTAAAATAATAAGAGAAGAATTAAGTGCTGGTAGGGAAAATGTTGCTGAAATGCAGGTATTAAATAAGTTATATTTCTAAGAAAAAATATGTTCATAGTTTGATTTAACTTATTTTTAAAGTATTCAGATTACTTTTTAATTGTTCTGACGGTTTGTTAAATGCTCCAAAATTGTAAAAGGTCTATGGTTTGCTTAAATGATTTCATCAATCATATTATTAACAAATTTTAAATATTATCTGTAAGCTTTTAGTCTTAAATCACAGATTTTTTATTTGTCACATTTTCTTTCATTTAAGTGACATTAAAAATTTTATATTTATTCATAGTATTTATCTTTATATATTTAAATTTATTTTCATAGAATCTTCTGAAGAAAGTGGAAAATCTTAATGATAGACTAGATCATATGGAAAATAATTTTCCTTCTGTGCTAAAGCAACCAACAGTTAATCAAGAAAAGTAATATTATTGTTCCTTAATCATAATCAATCCTTAATGACTGACATATTATGTTGTTAAATGTTGCAGTTTAGTGATTTCATTTATGATTTATATATTTTATAAAAAATTTTGTTTTTAAGGAATACAGATTTTAAATTTATAATTGAAAAATTTAAAGATGATTTAAAAAGTAAAATTTTTAATCATTTGTTTTATTAAAGATATAATTTAACTGTTTTGATTTTTCCTTCATATTTTGAAAAAAATTATTAAAATTTATCACAATTGGCTATTTATGTTTTTTATTATTATTTTTTTATGTAAAATTAGTTGATGATAAAGTAGCCTTCACCTTTATATGAAAACTTTTAAAGCTAATTAACATAGTTCTAATTCCAAGAAATCTAGTAATATTAATATATTGAGAAGATTTATCATCAAAACTCATATACTTATAGATTTTACTCTAAAATGTTTTATATAAATTCAGTGATCAAGATTAACTTTATCTTATACACAATGTATTTAAAGAAATTTTTAAATACCATGAGCAAATAGAATACTGGATATAATTTCCTGATGTTCAACAAAAACTAATAAAAAGTATTTAGATATTTTAGCTAAAATGATATATTACAGCAGATGTGTTTATTAAATTTTTATATAAAATATAATAGATTATTAAGCTCAGTAATGTGGGATTGAATTTCACCTTAAAAAATTCAATGTAATGAAATTACATGTATTTATGATTGCAAGTATGATTATTCTATATTATTTTTACAATATTAGAATTAACAGAATTTTATGCCCAGAAATTTCCTAAGAATGTAAAATTAATACTGCAATAATTTATTTAAAAATAAGAGGCAATAAAATATAATATTTTGAAGTTTTCTTTGATTTATCCAATTGAAAAATTATGCAAAATTAAACTTTTTATGTATGTTTGTTTATGTTAGTGATATTGTTATGGGTATTGATTGTTTTTAATTTATAAATACTCATTTGTGAAAAAAAAACATTTTTTTAATAATATTAATTTTGCAACTATACCAGTTTTGCAATTTTAATACTATTAATTTTAGTTTTTAATGTTTAACTGTTATATCTGTACAAAAATATTATTTTATAAACAAAACCATTACAAAACTTAAAAGAAAATATTTTTAATTTTTATTTATTTATTTTTTCGAGAAGAGAGGATCAAAATAAAGTGTGAAAACAAGCTGGATAAAAATTCTTCATTTAAAGGGCAGATGTGACTGCTCCTTGCATGTACTCTTGTGAATGATCGCTATTAGTATCGATTAAATGTTGGCTATTAGTGCTCTGAGTTTCTGTTTGCTTGGTTTCTATATGGATTTCATTATGGTTTGTATCCATTTGAAACTTTAAGTCCCTGACCTAATGGAGTGGTTTCAGAAAAGAAAATCTAGCACTGCAACCAAAGGTCTATTGTATTATACCCTAAAAAGAAAGTCCTTATTTAAAAAGACCAGTAGCTGAAGAAGATCATGTAGCATTCAAGGCTCAATTTAATGCTGACCCAGGTTTTCAAATATATGTGTGAAAAATGTTTCACATTTGAGTAGAATATGTAATGAAATTTCTTCTATCTATATACTGAGAACTCCTATAAGTAGGACCATCTTAGTAATTCTTGTCTTATATTAGGATAAGTACTATTTAATAGCTTTGCTTGTCTTTGATCATGGTGTTATACTAGTCCAAAACTGTTGGTTTCCTGAAAAGATCAAAAACACTGCATCTGATCAGTTGAAAGATATCTAGCAATGGTTCACTAAAAAAAAATCCGTGGTTGATCCAACTGTCACTAGCTCTCACATGCAGAAGAAACTAGAATTTATAAAAACAGTATTTGTTTTTTAAGAAAATGAAGTTTGTCTACACTTTCAGTACTGTAATGTTTCTTACTTTAAAAGCAGTTTTTGTTGTGAATAAATGAAAAAAGTAATTGTATTAAAAGCAAATGTCTAAATTGCAATTGACCTTTCATTTTAATAACAGTCTCTTTTATACCTTGACTCATTTATAAACTGGACAATTTTATACTGGGGAAAAAAATCTTATTTATTAAATAAGTCAGTAATTGTAGTGAAGTTCCACAAATGTTTGGAATATAAGGCATTTCAATTAGATTTAATTAAATTATTGATTGAAATTTTAAACTTATTCACTGGAATATTTTCACATTGGCAGTCAAAAAATGTCCTCAGGCTCACATATTATTTTGTTAATTTTCTAAATAAATAAATTTCTAAAATTAATAGAAAATATAAGTAAAATTATGAAATATTAGGATTTAAAAAAATTCTCACCAGAATTCTAATAAAAATACATATTTAAAACAAAGTATATTAAATAAATTATCATTTTCAAAATAGAATATTATTGTATGTCCCTAGCATTATCATCTTTTTAATGCAGTTAGAAATCTGGATTTTGTGAAAACAGTTCGATCCATGCAAATAAGCATCAAAATAATTACTTGGCATCAAAACCGAAATGTTTAAGAGTTGCTTATAAATATAAGTATTTTCTTAAATTTGATTATCAACCATTTCTTTGATAATGAAGTGTATTTTAAAAAATTTTCTGCTTTAAACGTTTTTATATTAAACTTCAAAAGTTTTTTAATTGAAATAGTTGTTACCATCATAAATTAAGAAATATAAGAAATATTTTAAATGTTTATTAATTTTGTTTCCTTTTATTTGATTGTATATTGACATACATTTTAATTCATATATTGATCATTGTCTTACATAAAATAATAAAATTTAATTTAAATTAATTTCTTAAAGAAATCAAAAGCAACACTTCTGATTAATTCAATCCATGAATATGTTGAACAGGCTTAGGTCCAATAAAATATGTTATTGAGCCATCACATCAGCTAACAACTTACCAAAAATACCTGAAAGATTCAGCACTCTTACTTTCGTGAAATTATTGTAAACTCATTTGTAAAGTACAACATAAAAAGATTTAAAATGAGGATTTCTGTTAACTCCAGCTTGATGATCAGCAAATAATTTTCTTTTTGCAATGTCTGTATGTTATATTGTAATAGCGTATGAGAAGAGTTGTTTGGCATTACAGCAATTAAAACTGAAGTTTAAGAACATAGTAGCATAACTGTCAAAAAGGGAATGATGGTTTTTCCCATTAGTTGGAATTTAAACCATGTCAGAGATTGTTCTAGATGTTAAACTATGCAGTGTCAATGATGTTTTAGTAGGAAGTAAATTAATTGATTATGTATTATAAAGCTTTAACAAGAAAAAGCATTTTTAGTTTAGAAAAGTTCTTTGCTTTTATAATTCAAATATCTTTCAAATGTCTTCTTGAATGATCCTTAGGTTCTTTTATTGGATTTTTATTAGTGAAAATATAATGTTGGTTTATGTTTGTCAACAGAAAAATGGAGTGTACATCAGATACAGCCGGAAAGAAAACATTCCGTGTGAAAAGAAAAGCAATAAAAGTGTTCCACAAATGCAGTATGTGACCCTTCAAGAATTTGAGGCTGTTCCAAAGTATGCATGGTTATTTATAATCATATTATTCTAAAAAAATATTTTCCAAGATTTTAAATGTTTATGCAAATAAATTTTAAAATTGATTAAGATAGTATTTAAGATCAAAAATGTGAGTTCATTGGCTAATGTAAAATTGTTTTAATGATGTAGTTAAAAAAAATTAGTGCCTTATGAATTGTGCATGATGCTTATTAACACAAATCTTTTAAAATATATTGCTATTCAAAGAAATTACTATGTTCATGTAAAACTTTTGTGTTTTAATTACTTTTATCTATTTCTTCCTAATTGTCACTGCCAAGTTTATTTCCTCAGCAGTTCTCTTTCGCTTACTAATCAGTAATTGATGAATTCAGTTACCACTGCAGGTTTGGAAATTGTTTCAGGTTTAAATTTACTGTAAATTGTAGATCCTAGTCCAGTTAACTTTTAAAAAAATAGTAATACAGAAACCACTGAATAATATTGATCGGGAACTGAAAATGAGCAAATGAAATGGGAGAGATTATTTTTTGTTGAGAATTTTTTTGTTAAGATTGTGTGTGTGTGGTTAATCACAAAATTTTGATGATTCATATGCATTTAGCCTAATTAACATATTACCATAAGATTGATTTTCTCTTTAATAAAAAATAAGTTGAAAATATAAACAGAAGGAGTTGTACTATTCAAAATACTGAGTAATTATTTAAATTTGCTTTTTTATTTAATGCTTGCAAAATTTGTAAATTATTTTTATTAAAATTTTAATGTCAAAATTTTTGAAAATACATTGATATTTTCAAATTTAAAAATTCTAGGATTTTTTATTTTTAGATCTGGAATTTTGCATAGCAGCTCTAAAGTTGGAGGGTTTATAGATTTCAAATCTATTTTATTTTAATTGATATTAAACTGATTTTGCAATAATATAATTTTCTTATTTTTCAAACTCACTCTGATTCAGAATTATACTGTTATAACAAAGGCAATATCTATATTATAAATATTAATATTTATAATTAATTTACTTTATTCAGATTTGATAACATGCTTTCACTATCCAATTAAGTGTATGCAATCAAGAATGTATTCAAGCTTGCAATTCAGTAGTTGGCATGGATGTTTGCAATAGCCCAAAATCTACTTCAAATTGATTATGAGAAAAGATTATATTAAATTGATTATGAATTTATTCACATTTGACACATCACCATACTGTCGTAATGTCAACGATTTATTCATGATATGTTGTACAAAATAGATGTTTTAAAATTCATTTAATGTATTGCTAATTATATAAAACAGGTATATAACAGAAAATATATTTATTAACTATCTTTTAACAAAAATCAAAATTAACATAACTTTGATTTTAAGCATTATTACATGTGGGGAAAACCTATCTCATATTTGCCTTTTTGTTAAAAAAAAAAAATGACAATTGAGCAACAAACAAAACAACCAAATTATCTTTTATTATTTCAAATAAATTGCTTCGAATGCATTTCTTCTGGTTTGGAGTAGTGATTAATTGTTTAATTTGAAATAAAAAATTCACTAATATTTTTCATCAGTGAAAATAACTAGTATCGTGTAAATAAAATTTTAAAAAATAAGTGATTTTTTTTTATCATTTTTTCTTGTGCTTGTGCCAAATATTACATTTTGAAAATGAAATGTTAACTATATGTTGTATTTTTAACAATTGGTATAAATATAAATCATTGAACAGTACTCTAAAATTTTAATTTTTTGCATCAATATTTCTGTCTTTCTATTTCATTTACTATTTTCTTTCTGTATTTTATATCAAATAAAACATTCAAACATGTATTATAATTCAATTCCAGCCACATTGAACTTTAATATTACATTATTTTTTAGACTAATCAAAGACAAGGTTTGTAAAGGGTGTATATTTTAATGTTATTAAAGCAGAACATTGTTTTAATCTGTTTTTTAAAAAAAACTATGTAATTCGTTTAATCTTCGCCCTTTCTTTACACTTATACACAATTAAGGTTCAGTTACAAAATTTAATTCATAAAAAATGTAGTTCATTTCTAAAAATAATAGATGTAAAGGAAATGATTGTCTGCTTTCCTTTGTCCTTATGATTGGAGCTCCTGTGGCTTAGTAGCTTCATGCCACTTTTCATTAAGACCAGCGGAGTGAACCATCATTTGCCATGGGCAGTGATTGGAAGCATGGCCATTTTCTCACTCAGTGAGTTGCTAATGTGGGTTAGGGATGTGTCCACATTAATATATGGTGTCCTAAGTCCTTCCACTGGTGTGGCGTGGATGTGGAGATGAGGGTGCCAGCTCAGGTGTAACCTCATCTCCTGACTGTGATTCAAAATTATTTGGCACTTGGTGATGGCTGAGTATTCGAAACCCATTAACCTAAAGGCACAGTCCAGGACTTGCCTACACTGCTATGTATCTACGTCCTTATATTGTGATCTGTTGTTTTCTTTAATCCAATTACAGATTAGTTGACACTTGTTGGATTTGCAAATTCTTAATTACTAAAAAAAGTATATAAAAAGACTGAAAAGAAAAGATCAGAAAATATGTAAATAAATTATGAGAAACAATTAAAAGAAATAATGAGAAATTTTATAACTTTAACACCTGATATTTAACATTTAATTATGCGTAAAAAAAGAGCTTGTGATCAGTTTTTGTAATTCAAGTTTTCATCATAATATTTCTTGTATATTAATGTGAACTATATATCTAATGTTCTAAAAAGTATTTGATAACTCTGATATATATTTTAAATTTTTTCATATCTAAGTTCATAAAATGATTGACAATTTGTGAAATAACTGGAGGCATTAGTTATTAATTTTTCTTTTACTGGCCGTTGATTTCATATTAATGTGTATGTCATCACAAGCCACAGTTTTATTCTATACTAAAATGAGTAATATTTTACTGGCATTTAATTTCAAGGAACTACCTTCACTGATGTCCATAATTAAAGTTACAAACTAAAACTAAGTTATTTTGATGGAAAAAATGAGTTTGAATTTTACATATTATAAAGGCAGGAAATGATGACAAAAATGAATTTGAAATTCATGGTAAAAAGTTAGTGTTTTGCGAATGCAAGTAACATTAAACAAAATAAAATCTATTATGCAATACCTTTTATTGCACTACAACCTTATCCAGATTTGGAGTACCATATTATTAAAGAGCTTGTCAAGACAAATATAGCTTCCTTTTGTGAAAATATGTTTATCAATTCCACATGAGCGAAGACTTGGGCATCTTTACTGACTAAGCCTGTCCTGTGCAACTTCCAGAATGTGTGGACGTTGCAAATTTCCATCTTAGGACAGGACATAACTACCTTCAGGTACATATCCACTGTTTTGGTTTAACTGACTCTCCGACTTGCCCCTTTTGTGGACTTGAAGAAACGATTGATGATCATTTCTACTCTTGCCCCAGACTTATTGACATCATGGTTTGAAATTCTGAAAGATGACTTTTCATTTTATTCTAAAGTGTATTGGGTTTCTCGACATGGACTAATGGTTGGAAAACCAAAATCGGTCATAGGATAAAAAAAAAAAAATTTCGCACTTTTTATTATTTTGTATGATAAGAAATGTATATTGTACAACTATACAAAAATCACGGCAAAATCTTATGCTATTAAAGAGGCTATTGATCAAAAATTATGGCACTAATTTCAATTTTTCCAAAAACATGTGCAGAAACATGTATTCTAGAGATCCCACAAATGCTCATGGGATTATAGTCTGGAGATATCTCTGCACTTACCATATGGTGAATACATTCTGGATAAAAATTCATTGAGTTGTTTTGTGTGTTAAATTTTGACTGGTATTAGAATAAGACTCGGGTGTCAATTATGATTTGTCTACTGATTTCTAGACATAAAGCCCTTTACACTACTACTTATCTATATGCACCTTATTATGATTTTGTTATTTCAAACACATCACCAAGGTTCTTAGACAAATGCTTAATGATTACATCTTTATTCTGTTATATTTTCAAAGTTGCATAGTGGTTATAAGAAGATTATTAGACAATGTTGATAATTTTTCCTATTAATCATAGCATATGTTTGAAATGTTTTAAACTTTCGCTTATGAGTGTCCAGCTTGTAATCTGCTTAATACTTCTCAATTACAATTCTTATTGAATAGCTAAGATTTGAATAATATTAAAAAAGCACATACTTTCATATGATTTTGAAAGTACTGTAATTTATAACCATGAGCATGGAAAAACACCTTCTAATTGTCTGTTTATCATGTTAATGTCAACAAAAGATATTTATAATTGAATTTTCTATTTTATAATTCAAAATAAATGCCACCAAATGTATTGATGGCAAAGTTATAATGATTACGGTGCATTATTTTTTCAAACAAAAAAATGTTTTATTCTTAGTTAATGTTAAAAATTATTTTCATGTATTTTAGGTACATGAAAGGGCGTTTAAAATATGAACAAATAAATAAATTTGTTGATGATTTCAATGCTGTTATTGAGAAAAAATATCAGTTACTTAAAATGCCTCGTAAAGAATTGAAATTACCACAGCAGCATATTGTTCAAAAATTAAAGTGTCAAGAAAATGACCAAACCAAAGGTATGTTTTCAATAATTTAAATTTATCTTTTGTTGTTTATTCATAATATTATATTAATTTATTAAGAAAAGATTAATAAATTGTAGATCATATTAATTTACAGATGAGAAAATACCCTAAAGTAAATCTTATTTATTGTTAGTTTAAACTGAACTAAACTCAATGGCACGAGGGGTGCAAAGCATATGTCCCAGTTAGGTGTTCAGCCTCACTCAAGACACCCAGTGTTTAGTTCATAAGCATGCTTGGTACTCAGTTTATTGACCCACTGAAGGGATGAAAGGCTGTGTCAACCTTTCCCAGCCCGAGGATCGAATCTCGGACCTGTGCCTTGGGAGTGTGAAATGCTGCCACTAAGTCACCGGGCTTTATTGTTAGTTTACTATTCATAATAACTCAATGAATATTGTGTTTCCATGAATATTCAATTAATTTGTATTTTGGATAATTTTTAGCAAGAGTTTAAGACTAAAAGTATAAGAAATTATAAAAATTGATTTTGGATATATTTGCATGAAAATATTGAAAACTTTATTCATCATGCATTGGCCCATTTCTATCTGGTTCTGACCAACAAAGTTACCGTATTTTCCTGAATTTAATCTACAGCAGCATATTACCCACAAGACCTTTTTTCCCTATGTAAAAATCTTTTTTTTTTACATTCATAACTATATTTTTATTTATTTTTTGAATATAAAATTATTTTTTTCCAAGATATGACTTAATGAAAAGATTAAAACAAATCTTTTTCCTAAAAAAAACATTGCATAATAGTAGGAAAAAGATTTGTTTCAATCCACCTCATTGCAAAGAACTGAGATGAAAGCACAAGAGCAATAATTCTGAGAAGCTAGAAAAACTTGTCAATTTTAATTTTTAATACCTTTTAAATTGAGGTTAGACATATCTTTTTTAAAAATAAAATTTGTTTCGTTAATAAATAAATGAAAGAAATGGATAGTTTTCAAATTTCGCATTTTCAAATTAAATGCATTTTTCTTTTGTACCACTCAAGCTTTGTTTTTATATTATTTTAAGAAGTTTGTCCCCATTATTTGCCTTCTTAATAGCTTTTAGTTTAAAATCTGCTGTGTTATTTAAAAGTTTTTGCTTCCATATGATATAAGAATTTGAATATTTTCAGGATGAAGTAACAGAGTTACTTCATCTTGAAACTTTCAGGTCAAGAAAAATTCTGAAATGATAGTAGCAATAGAGATGGCTGTTATTCAATAGAGCTGTTATTTAAGAAAAAGTATCAAATAAACACTTAATAAATAACATGTTCTTAAGAAATTTGGTTATTAAGATTGTTTTTCTTTGCAACTTATACAGTTCTACAATACCATAACTGTTCAAATTGTTCCAGTGTTAGAAACTTCCCTAGTCATTAATGTGTTGTGGAACATTTCTATGTTGCATTATTTTGGAATTTACAGAACTTTAAAATTGTTCTCATTTTGTAACTTCCAGAACTTTAAAGGCGTTCCTGTTGTTTTGGAACTTTAAAGGCATCATAGTTGTATTGGTTTTAGTTTCCTAGATGCTCAAGAATGCATTCCAATCTCTCGCTTGAACCATTGTTGCTTAGCAACTCATAAGTGTGTTCTCATTGGCTCTCCACAGTAAAGAGGGGAAACTAATTGTTGAAAAGAAGAAAGTGGGTGCATGAATAAATAGATATCATAATAAAAACAATGAAAGCATTTGTGTAAATAGGGATTTTTAAAGATACAATTTATGACAATGTGAGAACATTTTATTTATCGTCAGATTTTTATTAATTTTTTTTTTATGAATTTTAGTGAAATCAATAGATGAAATACATTTTACAAACTGAAAATTATATTCAAAAATATAAAAAATTAAAATATTTTAAATTTAATATCAAATTTTGAGACAAATATAATTACTTATAAATTTTAAAAAATTAAAAAAACTTATATTCTATTCGATTAAATTTAAAATATACTATAAAAATTTATAAAATCAAAAAATAAATTTTGGACTTAATTGTTTTCATTATTTTTTAAAAATATTATCATTATATTAATTTTTACATTTAATTCATCTTTTGGACTGTAAAATGTAAGTATTTTATACTCCCAAAAATTTAATTGATGTATTGCAATAAATGAATTACATTATATGTTTCTTGAAAATGATCATTTACTATACTTGTGTTGACAGAAAAATAATTATTGTTCTACCTTTCATCAGATATATCACTTAATGATTTGTTAAGTAATTACAATAATTAAGAAGCCTGATATTAAATGTTGCAAAATTAAATTTTTAAATTAATTATAGTAAATTTATAACTATATTTTTATTTATTTTTTGAATACAAAATTATTTGTTTTTTCAGATATGACTTAATGTCTATCATTTTTCAGTATTATGGGATATTATTTTGTTTCTTTTAATTTGTATTTATTTTATTGAATTTTAAAAATTTCAATAATATTGCCTTAAAAATTTGCTGAAATCGCTATTTTTTCTAAATTAAAACCTGATTAATTCCAATTTTCTTGCATGGCTGTTAGGCTTATCAGTTTTTCTAAAGTCATTTCATATTCATTTTGTAAGCGAAAGTTTTACAGGTTCAGATGTGTAGTATCAAATTATTGTTAGTGAGCTCTAGTGATCAATGGTTCATAGGAAGACAAATGGTTTGAGAAAAAATTATCAATATTTTTAGCATATTTTCTCTTCAATTCAAAATTTCATGAAATATAATTGTTTTTCTAAATTGAGTCTTTGATCATTTCTATAATTTTCTTACCCAACTGTTAAATTTACCAGTTTTCTTACTGTCATTGAATAACTTGAAATGTAATGTTCTATGAAAATGAAGAATTTATGTAAATAAAGGACAATCATGGCTAGAAAGTAGTTGACTGAATAAGAAAAAGTTGAATCCTAGGAACAATGATAAGGTAAAACAAAACCAGCATTCTTGATATTCTAATCCACTTGTGGGGTGGGGGGGGGGAGCGATGCCATGAACGTCAAAAAAAATCTCAGTTTATTCTGAATTTTTTCTATAAAATTATATTATTTTTATTTATATTTTTTAATCAATATGTATTAGGCCATATCTATTGAAAAATTTGTAATAAAATATTTTCCTTAATTTTTTTTAAGTATGCTCACACTAATTAATTTATCTTTATTAATATCTTATTATTTCTATGTTTTTGGAACTGAAGTGAATTTAGAATTCATTAGTAAATCTTCATATGTAGAAAAATTAACTGAAAAATGGAAATTGTTAAAAATATTTTTTTATAATTTATAGGATTATATTTTTGTACATCTGAAGATATGAAAGAATATGGAAACATAAGACCAGATAAAACAACAACTAGTATAATGACTATTTTGAGACACTGCTTGAAAATGAAAGAAATTAGAAGTCCAGGGCTGATTAGATATACCATTGTTGTGTAGCCTATCCTTCTAAATATAAATTTTCAGTGCTGCTTTAATCTATGTTATTGTGTTAAAGTAAACAAAAGTTTAATGCAAAATTTTATATTGTGATATTACATTTAGCTAAATAAAGATAAGAAGGGATATTCATATTCAATTTTACTTTTAAAATATATAATATATTGTATTATTGTATGTTTATTCATGGTGCAAGATGAAATTTTTAACAAAATAACATAGATACCTTTATATATATATGGAATAAAGCATTTAACTTGAGCAATGCAAAATATTTTTTTACAAGTTTTGTAATGCAGAATTTTATTGCTATAATATTTTAAAATTGAAACTTTCTGAAGTTACAAGAAAATTAATTGCAATTTTATATATTGGGTGTAGGATATCTTAGAAATCATAATGCATAATATAATGTGGGATTTTATAACTTGTAAATATGTTCTTATTTATATATATTTATGTATGCCATGTAGTCTTTTACCTTGTATTATGGATTTAATGTTATATAAAACAGAAAATAAGGATTAATAAATGTTTAAAAGAAATTTGTTTTTTTATTTCCATCATAGTGAAACCAGCTAATCCATCTAATATTTTGTATATATTATTCAAAAAAATTTTTTTTTTAATTTTAATTCGTATAATACTCATTTAATTCAGTTTCTAAATGAATAATATCTACTAATAATTGATTATTTTTCATTTTTAAATATGTGTTTTTCATTTGTAAATAGTTTGTTTTAAAATTTTCAAGCTTATTTTATATTCTTAAGGCTGTTTTAAATTATCTAATTCACATAATATATAAATTATTTACTACTAAACTAAGTATCTTCATATTTTTAATGAAGTCTCAACTGGAAATATGAAGTAAAACTTTATTTTCATAATTTTTTTTCTTGTTACAGTGAAACAAAAGTAACACAGTAACCTAATTTATAAATTTAATTTTTGAATTTTGCAATAATACTGAATATATAAATAAAAGTGTTTCCTGGAGATTTTTAATTTTTATAGTTTGATTTTTTTTATATAACCACTTTCGGTAAAAAATGCTCAGCATTTTCTCAAAAATAAAAATTGTGCAAAAATTTATATTTTTGAAATTTTTGTATATTAGTTAAATGCAACTTAATTTGAGAATGCAAATTTTAGAAAACTTTATAAAAATATAAATTTGAAAAAAGTCACAGAAATTTTTTTACACGTATGTACAATCAAATCTCTGAAATCTGAAAAATTCAAAACTGAATTTTGTTAAAATATGCATCTCAAACAATTTACTAATTGTTCTTTCTTTTGTGCTAATTATGTAATATTAACTATTCAAAATATAAATAATTATTTTTATTTACATTTATTTGTAAGCTTTTTTTTTTTTTTTTTAATATAAAGAAGAAAAGTTTTTAGTAATTTTGAGTAAAACTTGTTAAAATAATTTAAAATAGATAATTTTTTTATTTTATTTCTTTTTTTAATTTCCTTTGACCATCTAGCATAATCAGTAGTTGAAAATTATACTTCTATGTAAGACAGTCAACTCAAAAGTAAATATATATTGTAATTTGTTAAATATAATTTATTTGCAGGATACATTGTGCTTTTTAAAATAAATAAAACCTTTTTCTCTTGTTATATTTGAAACACAAATTCTAAGTAATTTATTTCTAAGTATGGGGATTTATGTGGGTTGACTAAAATATATTTAAATTCAATTTTCTGAATAAATGATTTATTTTAATATATTAGCATATTTTTTCTGTCAGTATGAACAATATAGACTAACAACAAGGAAAAATTAAATGAGATATTTTTGAAAATTCTTTCAATATGTATAAGTTGTTTTAGAAAAATAGTCTGGATTTTTTTATATTTTAGTATATATATTTACTTATTCTAGACATAAAGTGAAGACTTCATTTTATCTAATCTGTTGTATTGATAAAATATTGGTCTGTAATTTGTAAAGAAGAAAAATATTCTAAATTGTGGGCATTTTTGTGAATGAAATTTTGCCTTTGTTATGAAATGTAATTATTTCATTCCTCAACTACAGTTAATATTTAACTTTAAAATTCAAAATTTAATAAAACTATAAATTTTACATTGCAACAAATTTTATTTAGTATAATTGAAATGCATATACTTATATATTTTCATGTTATCATTCTTTGCAAAATATCTTTTTTCAAAAGTGAATTTTCTTGTACAAATGAATATTACATGAGATATAAAGCACCATTTGGCATGTATCTCTGCTAATTTTTCTCAACAAGTCTTACTTATTTCATTCTATTTGTTACTCTAATTCCCTACTATATTTTCTTTAAATAGTTTTTTTTTTTTGTGCAGGGAAATATATATTATACAGTCAAATTTAACAACCATTTTAATTAAACACTAGTGAAAAAAATAAGTTACAGAACAATAAAAAATCATTTACATTTGTCCATTTCTCAAGACTTTTGTAGTTATAGTAGAACATTTCTTGATAATTAGTGTTTTTTCATCATTTAATTAAATATAAAAATGTTTTTGATAAACATATTTATGTGATATATTTAGTTTCATTTCATATTTGATCTTTTTTAAAAAAGAAATATGTTCATTAAATTTATATGTTTGTCATTGGAACATAACATGAAATATGTAATTAATGTATACTTATTAATAAATTATTTTTTGTGTAATTTGTATTTACTTTCAGGTTTTTTTAAAAAAAAGAATATGTGGGTTTTATCTTCAACTAAGCAAAGTTAAACAAACAAATTATTTTGGTCCTGTAGCTAATTTTAATTTCTTAAGATTTAAATGTAAGATTAGATGATACATAAATCGAAGAGTTTATTCTTGTCTATAGTGTAAATGTTAGCAAAATTTTTTGGATTATTCAAATATCCACAAGTTGGCCAAGAAATTTCTTGACAAAATCTATGTATCAAAAACAAAACCGTCTTTAAATAAATGAAGAAAATGTATCGAAAATACAATATTTACACATTTTTATCTTAAAATTTAAACATAAAATTACACGAATTAGATATAAGTTTACAACAAAATCTCAGATTTAACATTGTGAGGTTTATATTTAAAATTAGGAAAAAGAAAATGCAAATGAGAGTGAATGAGATACAAAATTATTGAAAGCTTTCTATAAATGTAGACAAATTTCTATATTATATAAATTTCTGGACTAAAAATCAAGCTGTGTGGGGCATAAAATCTATTAGAGTTAACCCTGATAGATTTCAAACCCGATAAACTTTATTTTTGTCAAATTTATTTCTTACCTAGAAGTTTTATGTATAGAAAAAGTCTAAAATAAGATGAAAAACAGTATGACATTCAGATAATTTTTAAAAAACTTTAATATGATCAGTTAAAATTGCTCATTTTATCATGTGTGAATTTCAACATGATGGTAAGCCTTCCAGCTATTTTGTATTAAATTTACCTTAGAAAAAATGGGAGAGTAGCTCAAAAAAGAAAAAGGTGTGAAAGTATTTGCCAACACTTGAGTTTTCTAGACAACAGCTGACTTTAAAACTACTGACTTTAATGCATTTAATATTGCATTATAGAAGAGTTATATTTAACAATAAAGAACTTGATTACTAAAATTTAATCAAAATATCATACATGATGTTTATAAACCAAAGTATAAATATTTTTGATAATACAGTTAGATCATTTTTTATAAATACATAGTTGAAGACTTATGCAGTTTGTGAGTACATAGTAGGTTTCAAAGATGATTTGTAAAGTCTTATGGAGAAGTGATAAAATTGTACAGATTGTCAGGTTTGAATTTATGAATATTCCTTTCTAGTTTCTTGACCATGATTGATTAGCGATCTAAAATATATACTGCATGCATATAAAGAGCTTTAAAAGAAAACCCGCTTTATGGCTTTTATTTTTAGGCAGTCAGTTTCTAAGTTATTTTCTTCCACTTTTCATTTAGTTATTGCTCTCACGTTTATCGAACAATTGTTTTAAGTTGATTAATAAAGTATGTTTACCTCTTGATTGCAAAAATAACTTTTTTTAAAGTGTGTTCTTAAGTATTGGAAAATGCAATTAATTGTTATCTGTAATGTTTACATTTTTTGGCAATTCTGTTTCTTGTAAATACTATTTAATATATAAATTATTACATTTTTCTGTTGTATTTACTACATTAAATACTGATAAATAAATTATGCATTGATAATTGAATGTAATAGTCATTTTATTCCTAATCAAAATTTCTACATAAATGGATGCTTTATACGTGTCAATACAAAATCTAGGAAAAATTGCATAGTTTAAAGAATTTAAATGTTGGAAGATAAATATTTTTGTGTCTTATCTATGTGTATTACCTATCATTATTCAAAAATATTAATTATTCTATTCTTTATATATTAAATACAATTATCACATACATTTCTAAGCATGAGGATTAGTAATGTTGGAATTCCATTTACATTATTTTTTCATTAAAGACAATTATTAGTTATATAATTTTTTAAGTTAATTATAAAGCAGTGCATGGAATAAATTTTATTTACTTCTGAATTTCTACTAATTCAATCTATTATTTTTGGCTAAATATAAATGCATTTATAAGTAATTTCCAAATTATATTTTTGAATTATGATAGGGATAAATATTAGTCAAATATATTTTTTTTATTTAAAATTAATTGCTTTAAAGATTTAAATGAGTAGTTACAATCAAAAACTATATTACATAAAAATTTGTTCAAAATATTTTCTACTGATTGCTTAATATTTTCAAGGTTTTTTAATTTGTTTTACATTCTTTTCTACTGATTTATTATAAGCATAAAATATTCTATTAAATTCAGAATACTCAAAGCTGTGAACAAATAGTTATTTAAGTTTCATTTTGAATTATTTATTTTTCTAATCATAAGTATTTAATGAAAAAAAGTATTGTTTTTCTATTTTCAGAATCTATTTAAACTATTCCACCATTATATATGATTAACCTGTATTACATAACTATAGACTAATCTAAATTTTTTCTGGAGCTTCATGCTAATTTAGTAATTTGTCTGATATTCCAGTTTCCCCCACATAATCTGTCATGCATTTTAAGTGTTTTTACATAATCTTCCAAGAATATTTTTAATAAAGTTATTTGATATTTTAACACAAATCAAAGTCCTGAATATGAAATGTTTTGTGAATAGAGTTATTGCAATACGCACTTCTCTATTAAATTCATTAGAACTAATTTCTAATTTAAATAATTCTATCATTATATTAATAAGCATTTGAAATTTTGAAACCTTATAATTTTCCTTAACTGTTATACTAATATATAAAGCAATTCATGTAATAAAGTGAATAATTTGTTACTAATATAGGTTATGATAAATACAAAAGAATTTACTCCTATTTTTTTCAATCGTACAATAGTTAATGAGTAAAACAAAAAAAAAAAGCAAAAGTGATTAACAATTGATGCTTAAGAAAATAATTTAAAGTTAAAAATATAATGCCTAATATACACAATAAATAAGTACAGCAAAAATAAATTTGATTTTTATTTATAAAGATGAACACCTTAAATTTTACAAGAAATTCTTTTCATTAAACATGTAAATATCAAGGAAAACTAAAAATGGATTTCTTTTTATTTTATCAAAGTATGTAAACAATCATTTAAAGGTGTTTTAACCAATATAAAAAAAGCTTATATCAACAAATTCTAATTCATAGCTACAGCAGAATTCAGTTATCTAAATCAATTGAGAACTGGACTCCATTTAGATAGATTTTTATTAAAGGGTCTTTTAATTAGTTATTGAACGTAGAAAATGGGAGTCAAACTTTTTTTTTAAAAAAAAAACTTTTAATTAATAAACTGAAAATGAACACTTCTACTTGTTAAAATATTTACAAGTGTTGTACATTAATACAATATGTACAGCATATTTACAAGTGTTGTACATTAATACAATATGTATGAAAGTCATTGCTTGCTGATTATCTCGGTCAGAGTAAGCTGTTTCATTGCATCCATTTTTGGGCAGTCAAGTTCCACATCTCCTTGACAGTAAGAATTAGCATTAAGTCACAGTTGAGCTGATGCCCTATCCATTTCAAAGCCGGCAAATGCTTCCTCTACCTGATGGTCTAGTGTCTATTTCAACTATCCTAACATAGAGTTTAGCAATTAGTATTTTTAATGCTTAATTTTGCATCATATTTTATAAACATTGTAAACCTTTATAAACTGTACACAGAAAATGCAGATTTTTTGTTATGAAATTATGCAGTGTACATATTTGCTCTTTTTCTATCACTATCTTCATATGGTACATCATGTTATAACTTCACTCTATATAACCACTTTAAAACTGGGTATTTATAATCAAGACTGCTTTGAGTCTTCAGAAATACTCTATTTAGCAATCTTAGTGTGCAATATATATTCATTATTACTTGTGATGTTTGAGTATCTAAAATATTTTGTTAATTTTTCAATTTTTTAAAGCAGTTTTACTATTTATTGTATTATATTTTTGTTCAATAATTTTTTTTAAATTGTGGTAACTAAAGTGCACAGACTGAGCTTCTCCAAAATATATAAACTATATCAGCTCATTGTATATAATCTGTAATACTTTAAATATTCTAGTTTATCACCTACAGCAAATGTTAGAGATAAACTGAAATTCAATTTTGTTTTCAAATTTCGTGACAATTCTATCACAACCAGATGTATTACATGGTGGGGCTATGCCTGATAACCTAAGGTACAGCCCAGGGGCTCCATTAGTTATGTCTATGCCTGCTTCAACTTGGACATTAAGGTCATCTTTTTAATCAACACTTTAAATAAATTTACCATCATTTGAAATCTAGTGTCTCACTCGATCTATTTTCCTACATCTTCAGCATCAACTTTAGAACATCCAGGAATTTTCAAAAGATTGTTTTTGAATTCCTCAAATGTGACATATCTCTCTCTCTCATCTTCTCTTAACTTTCCTTGAGATTTTTTTTATTATTTTTCTTCTCCTTTTTAACCTCATTTATTTTTCTGAAATTTTGAAAGCGATTCGAAGAGATAATTGGAGCTCTACCGTACATCATTCCTCAGAACTTTAACAAAATATTATCAAACTTAGCATTAGATAATTGCAAAATTATGTCCCACATTTAAACATGCATCATATGTGCGTAAAATTTTATGATCAATTATTGCTTAAATATTCATACTAAGATTTTATAGAATTTAGCCATGATATAAGTTTCAAAATTTAAACTAAAATTTAGTGGACTAGATAATAGACAGGTCACTGTTAGGAGGGAGACTCCTCAACTGGATTAAAACACACGAGTATGTCTATCCAATTTTAAAAATTACTAATAAGTGTGAATATTTGCATTATTTCAGAATTAAATATCCATTTATTGTTTTATCAAAATTGAATGAATTGCCTAAAATTTATAAACTTCTGAAATTAACAAAAACTTTAATAACTTATAACACATACATTTTTTTTTTTGAATGATGAATGTAATTTTTTTATCATGGATTTTCTATTATTGTACAAATATTGCTTTTAAAGGAAATCTCATTTTATTTATATATAACGTTTTCTTTCCATAAACATTCAATATGAAAAACAAAATTTTTATTTAACAATCAAATATTTAATGCAAAATGAAACTTTAAAAATAGAAATGGAACAGAAGCAAATTAAATTGTTTACAGCTTCATTTGTAAAAGGATTTTAACTTTAAATAAAACCTAATAATCAATTCATTGTTCAATGGCATTTGCACATTGAATCAAACTAAATTCAGGGTAGCAGGAAATCAATTATAAAGTCAAAAATATCTTATATATTAAATACTTTAATCTCAATAACACCGACAATTTTTCTTTTGTGAACTCTCTCTCTCTCACACACAAACACACACACATATATATATGACATTTCTGACATGGAACAAATACTCATCCAGAAACAGGCAAAATTTATATTTTTGAGTGACTGAAAATAAGAAATTTCCGATTTTAATTCAGTAACACAACTTGCCAATTTAACTAAAAATTGTACTAAGTGCATTAGTTAGCAACTAAGAATCTTTTCTGTCTTACTTGCATAATGTTATCTTCCTTATATCAAGAAACTAATACTTTTTAATTCTTTTCGATTAATTTTATAGAAAATTTAACTTACATGAAATTGAACATATTTTCTAAAAAGAAATATTTTATGAATTTAGTAATTTCCAGTTCAATATCTTATAGGAGTCAACTTAAAATCTTAAGATTTCAAGGTGTATTTGAAAAAATAATCTATTTTCAGGAATTATATGAATTTTGTTTAAGTGAATGCTTTATTAAAAAATACTTACACCTACATCTTTGAATGAAACTAAAGGTATCAATTTTTCTAAATAAATCTTGTTTGTGGTTTTAGTAAGTCAAAAATGTTTTTTAAACTTGATTTTGCAATGGAAAGATGACCATTATTTCATCCAAGGGCTTTTGAACTCAACAATTTGGAAATAAAAAAACAAAAGGGAGCAGTTAATAAATTCTCAAAAAAATTAATATTTCAAAATAAAATTTACTTATGAAATCAAATGCAGTACCTAAAATTATAAAGCAGGCTTATCAAAAATATCAATATTTGATGCATTTCAAATTTTTAACAAAAGAGACTCCAAATGATGTAAATGAAAGGCTGGAGACTTTCAGAAATGCAACACATAATTAGTTAAAAATGGTGAATTTAATGCAGTTTAAAAATATTAAATATCTAAAATTGTATAAATAATAAACAAAAATGTAAGTGTAGTTTTTTCCTGAAGTTAAATAGTATATATATAGTCTATAGTTTTGCCTTGTTATAATAATTAAGTGTTCCAACACATTTTTAATTTATAATAATCGTTTTCCACTAAATAAAAATTTTTTATATATGGATATTTTAGACAATAAAGCTGTAATTACTTTATATATGTAAGCTAAATATATATATATATATATATATATATATATATATTGTATAAGTTCATAATATTTCATAATTCAGATGAACCTACAAAATTATTGTAAAGTATTAAACATATATACACAAAAGACATTAATGATCATATTGGAAAAGAAAAATCTCCAACTTAAAAATTCAATAGCAAATTAATGAGTACTAACTGCAATTTTTGTAAAAATGATTGAAGAACACTGCAAACTCATCCTGTTTGTAAACAGTATAATAGACACATGCATGGCTATATAATGTCAGTGTTATAAATGTTATATGTTATAAATTATACAATTTTAATTAACAAAATAAAATATTTCTCAAGTATGTATTGTTATACAACATAAGAATTACAATAAGAAATAAGACAACTATATATAAAAAATGGATTTATTTTCCTACAGGTCATAATTTAGTGCTTTTTCTGTTTTACAATACTTTCATATTTAGATTTGCTTCTATACCATAACAAGAAAGGAATACCAAGTGATGGTAATGTCATCACAGCAAAAGCAGCCCAATCAGTCTGAAATAAAAATAAAATGTATTGAATAAAGAAAGAAATATTAAAAGTTGACAATTACTATTATATACTAATTGAGAAATTAAACTGTTCACGAACCATATGAGGAGAAAACTTTCTGTCAAAATCTTTTCCTAAAATAATAACAGCTTCACCAGGCTCTGTTGAATAAGATACCTGTAATAAACAGATCCATTTAATTTTATGAAGAAACTGTATAGTTATAATTTTAAAATATATATAGAAGTTTATTACTCATGGTATACTTTTTACAAAATAATTTATCTCAGTAGGAAGTATTTCATAACAAAAAATTGGCAAATATATGAATACATTTATGTCAACAAGAAATACATTAATTTCTCCACTCCAAATTTCTTATCTCTATTAAAGTACAAATGTTTTTCAAATCCAAAGTTTTTTTTCCTTACAAATCTTATTTATATTTTAACACATTTATTGATATTTAGTTTCATCTTAAATGCATCAGCTGATATATTTTTTTAAACATTTTATTAAAAGGTAAAATCACACGAAAATCTGTAAACTTCTTAGTTACACTAAAGCAAATATATTACTCCAGCTTATGATACATCTCTGAAACTCAAGAGAGCTTAAACTTCAGATTTCTCAATTTCAAATGCTTGTAAACGATTTCTAATCATATTTATACATTTTTTTTCCATGTTAACATGAACAGTTTAAATGAAATGATCATTATGACAAAGTAAAGAGCATACTTTTTTAAACCAATCCAAAAAGTCAATAGTGGTGAAATGAAGTAAATATTTGACTGTAAGGTAAATAAGTTAAACAAAAAAATTTCAAAAATATTTTAATAACTTATGGTAACCACATATAAGGTAAAAGATTTAACAAAGGATTATTTATAGGTACACATTTCAAAAAAGAACTATATTTAATCTATACCAAATTACAAAATTTTACTCAAAATATTATAATTTCAAAAAGAAAAATAAATAAGGGAAAACAGACAATCACTGAGTGTACAGCAAAAAATCTCAGAAATAAATGCTATTGAAACTTCAAATCTAATGAAAAAATCATCTGCAACCTAAGCTATGCAGCAAGCAAGGTTCATAAAATTCCAAGGAAAAAATTTGAAGAGTTCCTAGGAAAAACATTTTTTGAGGAAATTAGATTTATACACAGAATAAACATAATTATTATTTTTAGCTAAATATTATACATTATACTTTTAAACAATAAATATTTTCTAAAACTAATATGAATGTTTTTATTCAAATCATATTTAAAATTAATGATTTCAAATGCACATTAATTTATAACTACAACAAGAAAAATTACATTAAATATTCTCAAAACCTTTATATTAATTAAAACATTATACAATATTGATCATTTTCAGAATTTTTAAATTTGTACACATTACTTCTTTCTATAATTTATTGTGTACTTAAAAATATATTAAACAATTTTCAAATAAGAATAGAACACAACTATGATGACAGTGAAAGCAAGATAATGCAATTACAATGCACATAGACTTCCAATTTAAATTATTCTTTTTTTCTAATTATTATAAAAAAATTTAAAGCGTTTTTTTATCCATTTATTTTCAAAATATTCTTACACTTGCTCTTTTTTGGTTTGATAGCCTGGATGGGAGGGGACCTAAGCTTTGTTCAGGAATCTTCACAGAAGAATTTGCTTTTCTAAATTATTTTCAAATTCTTACCTTCAAAACGTTTAGATTTTTTTCAAACAATCAAACCACTTAAACTATGGTCAACCTCAAGAAATATTTCGCATAGGCTGTATCAGATGAATTTCTTATAACGATGACCAGGCAATTTAAATCAATTTATATCAGATAAATTATTAATCTTATGGAGGTCTAAGTTAGATCTTCATAAGTCACTTGAATTGCACCAAGAATGCATTGGAAAATCTCTTTCATTTGAAAATCATCAGTCACGATAAAGTTATTGCCTAGGTATCTGATACTAAATCAAGACATGCTAAATCAGACTCTTATAATACTTTTGTTAAGAAAAGTGGTACCTAATTTGAAATTGAGTTTGAAATAATTTCTCAAGTCATAAAAGTATTTGTTTGCAGCAATAATTCTTTTAGTATTTTAAAAGTTAGCAAATTTTTGTTGTTTCACTCTACAACAAGATAAAGCTAAGGAATTAAGTTGTAAATGAGATCTTATCAATATGAAATAAAATATTTGTATAAGTAAAATCTAATATATTTCATATAGGGAAACTTATAAATCATAAAATGCAGAAAAAATTAAAATGGAAAACAAATTAGTTATCCCCAATTACGTTTTCCAAACAGTTTTTTTCAAACAATTAAATAAGTCTAAATCACCAAATATATATTATAGAATTATTTTTCTAATTTAATTCCTTTTATCTATTACCACAAAGATAAAAAAAAATTTGAATGCATTTTTATTAAAATTATTATAATAAATCATAATACCAACCTGAATTTCTTTACTATCTTCTGATGGATAATAAGTTACTTCTGCTGCTGTAAAATTATACAGACCTGTCCTTTTTGCTTTGTATATGACAGTATGAGAAATATTGCTATTTCTACAAGAAGTTAAGCATAATATTTGAAAATGATTAAAAACCTTTTAATGGGAAAAATATTCTTATACTTATGTTTTGAAAATGCTTGTTCTATTTTCTTAGTTATATTTTTAAAAGTAAACATATAATTTTGAAGTTTCATTTTTAAATAATAAAACTAAAATTGATCTTAACTCCAGAAAAAATTATTGCTCAAACACTTACTATGAAAAACAATGAAATATTCTTAAAAGAAATGCTCTTTTATGAAAGCTGACATTTAAATAAAATGACAATTAATATAAAAAATAACATTATATATAAGATGTATTTTTAAACTTTAATTTTATAAACATATATAATAATTCAAATGAGAATACACATTCTGATACATTAGAATGCTCCAAACATAAATATTAATTTTACTAGACTATTACTACAGATTACTGAAATATCAATAGTAATTATTAATTAATTTATAAAAAAATTTTTTAGATAAAAATAATTTTCAAATACTAGAGAAATGATACAATTAGATGAAATTACTAGGAAAATTGATTGAATATTTATATATTTTTTAATGTACAACATTTCTAAAGACAAATGAACACAAAAATTTTACACTGAATAGGAAATAATAATCATTAACACTTTTGCTACTAACGTGACACATTCGTCCCAAGCAAAATTTTAAAAAAATATGTTAAGACAGAATCTCTTCTTTGTCTTATGGGAGGCATTCTCATCAGTCCTGTCAACATTTTTGAATGTGTTTTCATCCACAGCGGGTAGATGGCACTACTGTACGCAATCATATTCCCGCCTTTTGGAAGCATTGCATCAGCTCATTTCATATTCTGTCAACATAAATGCTTTATCTCTTGGAAAATATCGCATATCTTTGATTAAATTTTGATTAATCATAAATCTAAGGTTAAGTATGTTGTTCACAAAGTGATTTATCTCAAATAAACTGGTAAGTAGAAAACTTTTATCTCGGGTTTTATTGTCGGGACGTGTGTACCTCTCGTCTTGGATAGTGGGAACATGTTGTCCCAACAGTCCTATGTGATCAAGTAGCTTGATATTCTATTTTTGATTAATTTCGAAATCGTTAAAAATTATTTTTAATTTAGGCACAAATTAATTCAGTCTAAGGATGACTCAATGCGAAAAAACTTGTCGCGAAAGGGTTAAAACTATCTTTTATTAACAACATCCTATTGTTAAAATTAGCTTTTACATGGATTGAGAAATAATTTAGTAATCGGAAACTTGCAATACTAATCTCACACACAGTTTAGAAGAATTACATTTATATAATTGGGAATTTTATTTTATTATGAAATAACAAAATTTTATTTTTTAAAAATCAAAAATGTTCAATTCCAATGACATTGTTTTACAGACCCCTAACAATTTATCTATATGGTTTGCAGTATTTTTCTTAAAATATATAAACAATAATATTCAAAGTATAATCAAACACATTTCAATATGTGAAATTTTAACATTTCAAACAAAAAATTCAATACGTGTTAGTAAATGACAGTTGAAACTAGTTTTATAATACTTAATTTTGTGAGACTTATTTCTTTGATATTTATATATAAAACATATATAATCTAAGACATTTCACACAAAATTGTAATAAAATAAAAGAGCATATAATTAGAGTATAACAGATTTATATTAAATATCCTACTTTAATATAAATCAGTTTAATATTGCATTCATATAAAGTAGGAATATTTTTTAAATCATACTTTCTAAAAACATATTTTCTAAATTAGAAACATAGCATCTTTTGGTTTCAAAGTCAACAAATTTAAATAATTATACTCTAAGTCTTGAATTTCAAATACTACATTTTCTTGTATATTATTCACAAGGACTTTTTTGAGCAAAAGTTTCATTATCTATGACAACTCTTTGGTTGAATACTTCAAAGCATATGACAGCTAATAAAGTGGGCACATGAAATAAAAACACATAGTATGATTAAAAATATAATAAATTGTACAAAATAATACTTATTATGAAAAACATCTGTAAGGATCCATCTCATCACTAAGTGCAAGAAACTGGGCTGAAAGCACCCAATCAATCGCCAAAAGGAATAATTCAAATGATTCTATTAAAACGTATTGTTTAGCTTTTGATTACTTTTAAAACAAGGTTATACAAATTTTAAAAAATAAAATATTTTTCTTTCATTAATAATTAAATAAGAGAAATGGATATTTTTGAACTGTACATTGGACACAATTTTTCCTTCAGTACTGCTCGACCTTTATCACCTTGCATTAGCAAGTTTTTGTCACCAGTTTCTTACCCTCTCTTTAACTTTCAATTAAAAATCTGAGTAATTCTCGATCACCTTAAGTCATAAAATGAAAATCTCGTCATGCAAACGCATTCCGAACCATTAAGCCAGTTTGGTGCACTTTATCGCACACTTGGCGCATTTTACCCTCTGTACAGTTCTCTACTCTTAAGCGAGCATTTCTCCTACAAATTTATTATAAGCTTTTCTGACAGAGAAATTTTTTTATCAGAATATCCATGGTGTATAATATACACAATGATATTTGAAACTCATTTTTACCACAATTCACTGATTATATGCAGAAAAATATGGTATATTAAAAATGGAAAAACATGACTTAGTACAAATATGTTTACTCGGCTTCCATTTAATAATTCTGTTCCAAACATATTTCTTAACTGAATATAGAAATTGTAAATTTTAAAGTCAGAAACACTTTAACAGTAAACCATTAAACTAAAAAAGAGAGAGATCTAAAATTCTGAAAATCATTCCCATCATTTTTTGAAATAAACATTAAAAGATATGGAAATCACAAAAAATAAAAAGTATTTTATTAATTTAATTATAAGAAAAATATTACAGGGAAAATTTATATAATATATTTTTTGAAAATTTATAATTTTTTTCAAGTAATTAAATTAGAAAATCTAATTTATCTAAATTCTCATTTTAAATTTCAGAAGTACGTAATATAAAATAGCTTTTAACCTAGGTTATCAGTAATTTTCAGTAAAACAAGATTTTTTTAAATTTATATATTATAAATTATTTTAAATAAAGACAAAAACTTATATACTCAAAAATTTCACTAACAAGGCTTTCCAATTAAGATATTACTTTAAAAAATATCAAAATTTTGGTTTGATTTACTTACAAGCTACTTCTTATTTGATAGCATCTTATAACTAATTCTTATTTGATAGTCATAGCAAAAGATGCAACAAATTCAATAATGCCATAGACAAAATATTAGAGATGTATTCAATATTTATATGAACACTGTGTTTTACTGTGTGTAACATTATTTAATTTCTTATATTGTTATGATGTAAATTAAATATATCATGCATTAAAAAAATAATTTATAATAACCAACACAGTAGGAAATTAAAAGGTTATATTACATTGATTTTAAATTCCTTGAAAGCAAAAGTCATTTTTTGTTTACATGGAAATACAAATAATATTTTATACTTCAATAACTTCAAATTTAATTACAATCATAAATCAAATCAGTAAAAAACCCCCATTATTTGAATTTTATTGTAAATTTAAAAAAATGAAATAATGTTTATTGGATGAAAAGGATACGCTACAAGTCTATCAATCCTCAAGCTTGGAAATCCAACAACTAATTCAAATTCTTGTTCAGGAAAACTATTATCTTTCAACTGGACATTCACTGCAGCACTAGACAAACATATAATTATATTAAAAAACTTTACCCAAATTAGAAGTCAAAATGTGAAATACTTAAATAAAATATTTCTAAAATGTTGGTAAGCAGTTTAATATCTAGGTATTATAACAAATTAAATTTTTCTTTTAAAAAGCACTAAAATGACAGTCAAAATAACAAAATAAATCCAATATATTTTACAAGAAAAGGATAAAATTTTAAGTTGATATTTTTAAAACGCTTATGAAATTTACATATTCACAAGAAATAAATAATTAACAAAAAATCATCTTCTGATTAAGTATTTTTTGTAGCAAATACTTATTTCATCGATTTTTGTAAATTTGTAAATATGTGAAGTTCCTAGCTCATTTGTAAATATTTCACCAATTCTCTTTTCCTCATTTTTATTGACATTTACCTTGAAGAATTAAGCCTAATAAAATTATAATATAAGTCTAGAAGGCATTTATTTTAAACTATGCTTACGGTATACAAGAGGCAAGTATTAGTAGTAAGAATTAACACACAACATATAGAATTTTATACCTTCCTCCAACATTATAAATGTTATAATCTGCAACGAGATCTCTTCCTTCCACTAAATATTTATTGAGAAGTCTTTTATGGACGAGCAATCGAGCTTGACTTTCTTCTTGAGCAAATGCGATGCACAGAGTAGTGAGTAAAGTAAGCAATACACAGAATTGCATCTACAAGAATATTTATTTGAAATCTACGATTTAATAATTCGATGATTTTACTAAACATATTTATTATAAAATAGCAAACATTAATTTTACAGTATACTTTGATAAGCATCCATTTAAGTAAAGAATCACAGTAGATAATCACAATTTTAAAAAGATAATGAAAGAAAAAATATTTAGTAAAATGAAAATAGTAAAATTTGTTACCTTGATAAATATGAGTTGTCAAATAATTTTTTATGAAAATAATAGAAATATGATTATAACTAAAAAAATTTTATTTCAATTTGTAAAACAATCTCATTGCTATTCCAAATCTTTCTTACGATAACAAGCAGCCGGACACGCTACACTCGACGTGGAACGAAAAACCGAAAATGAAACCTGTTGCCATTTTTTATTAACGAAACATTCAATTTAATCATTAATGAACTGATGTATAACTAGACCATGCTTATCACGTCTTCTCCAGAAAATATTTCATGCCCCGTCTTTTAGAAGCCTAAGAACAAATAAAACTAATTATTTCATCCATTTTTTAAATTTTGCACAAGGGTGATGAAATGCTCAATAGACTCAAAAATAAGCATAATAATAAAGATGAGAAATAAGCATTGGTAGTAATATGAAGAAGATTAAGGAACTTACTTTTGGCCCATATTCCGAAATAAATTGAAAATACATATAATTTATAATTAAACTAAAAAAGTATAAATACGATGGCTTGTTAGCTCAACCTTGAGTGGTTGGTTGAGTTTTATGGCACATGGTAAAAAAAGAACTAGCAGCGAAATACTCAAATTTGAAAGCCGACTTACTGCATAAAGTAGTTTTTCCATTAACTGGAACGGTGAATTAAATTATTCAGCCGAGCTGGCAGCCGAATGGTTAGCGCTCTTGCCTTCGGTTCAACAGTTCGTGGGTTCGAATCCCGCCTTGGGCATGGATGTTTGTAGTGGTTCGGAATCCACTTTAAACCGTAAGTCCAGGTCTAATTAGCCCTCGTGTGCAAAAAATGACCGTTGTGCGACAAACAAAACAAAAATAAATTATTCATCACGTTCTCTTATTCCAAGCAATAGTTAACAACAGAAATAAGCATGTTATATAAAAAATATTTTTTGAACTTATAATTTTTATGTATTACTTATTATAGTGATCATCATTTTTGTATAAAAGGTAAATTTTCCTTTCCTTCAATAATATAAATGGATTTTCCAATTTCTTTCCTGAGTTTGAAAAAGTACCTTTCGTGGGGACAAGATACTTTTAAAAAAGCGTATTTTGAAATTTTTTAATTTGTCTATTTCTTATTTATTTAATTTTATAGTGATGAACTTTTTCATTTATTATTATTAGAAATATTTTTTAATGTAACAAAACTATTGTATCGGTTCATTTATCAGGTAAGGGAACTACTTCTCAATACTTGATTAAAAATATATTCATAGAAAAACTATAAATATCCATAATAAGTGAAAAATTCAATGTTTTGTTAAAGAAAGCCAAAAGTTATAGATAAATACATTAATTTATAAATTAAACGAGGTAAAATCATAACACACACACACACACGCACACACACACACACACACACACACACACACACACACACACACACACACAATATATATATATATATATATATATATATATATATATATATATATATATATATATATATATATATATATATATATATATATATATATATATATATATATATATATATATATATATATACACGAGGTTTGTCCGAAAATACGTATAAATTCATAGTTTCTTACCTGATTCAGGTATGAGTAAGGAAATTTTCGTATTCTGTGCATCATCATCACTCATGGTTCGCCCGCCCAGGATGGGTCACGGCCTTCTGAACAAGTTTCTTGCAGCCACCTCTAGGCAGCCGAACTCCTCCGACTTTTTGTTCCAAGGACTGCATCAGTCTTCTTCGACTGCATCCACCCATCTCAGCTTTGGTCTTCCTCTTCTTCTTACGCTGATGGGTTTTGCAGAAAAAATTTCCCTTCGTGTTTTATTGTTTTTCATTTTAATAACATATCCAACCCAATTGATAAGGCTTACTTTAATGTGATGTACAATGTCTGGCTCCTTGCACATTTCATAAATTTCTGTATTGTATCTTCTGCACCAGACACCGTTTTCCTTTGTACCTCCAAAGATACTTCTTAAATCCTGCGTTCAAGTAGGCCCAACAGCCTCTCCTCTCTTGCAGTCAAAGTACAAGTTTCCGAGGCATAGGTGAAAACGGGACGGATAAGTGTTCTATAGGTCTGTAATTTAGTTTTTCTTGTTGAAAATTTAGTTTTTAATAAATGTCTTAGGTAAAAAAAAAAGGCTTTGTTAGCTGCAGTTAAACGTCTTCTTACCTCTGGGAGAATGTCATTATATTTGTTAACCATTAAGCCAAGATAGATAAATTCATGAACTGTTTCAAATTCATAATCACCAATGAGTAGATGAGTTTGGGTAAACTGGGTTCTAGTTACAGGGAAATATTTAGTTTCAACCTGATTAACAACATACATATAAAATAAAGGGGTTGAAGGGTTTTAATTTTATTATTAACACTTATTATTCTTAAAAAGCAACATTGTACTGTCATATAACTCTTAATAAACAAGATAAATATTACAAGGCACCAAATTTTTGATTGAAATTAAAAAAAAATAAATATATTTTTTTAGATTTTATTAAATGAAACAAATGCTTGATGTTGGTTTATATTAATGTAGAAATTGAATCATAAATAATGCTTCATTGTTTAAAGGATAAATAATTGATATTTATAAGTAATTGATTTTTTTATTATCAAAGTAATTATCATTATATTAATTTTTTAATAATCAAAGTAATTAATATTAGGTAATAAAATTTTGAAAGGAAGCTAAAAAATATTCATCAATTATAATTGCTTACTATTTCCAACTATTCTTAACACTTTAAATGCACATGAATCATCTAAAAATTACTAAGAATTTATGATTCGATTGGTTGAAGTTTCAATGAATGGTGACGGAATATAAAACATAAGCATTTCTGTATCTCTTCTTCAACAGAGATTAAATGATAAATTTAGAAATTATTTTATTTGATATATGACATGAAATCCTGTAAATTTGATGTAGTGCATTAACACATGAAAGAAAATTGCAATACGATTTGACACAGTGCATTAATGTATAAGCAAAGTTATGAATCTTACGTAACTATAGTGAAATCGAATACACTTTAAATGGGTATATGCGTTTATGGTGTAAAGTAAACATATTGATTTTCTTTGGACATCCTTATATTTCTTGTAAGACTAACAGCTATTCTTAACATTAAAAATTATTACACATGTAGTAAACGTCTATCTTTGGACAAATTTATCTGATTTTTTTTCGATATTTAATAATTTTAAACCTAACTTTCTAATAATTTGTTTTTAAAATGCAGCAAAGAAAGAGTATAATCGATGGTCATGCAAAGAAGTTCATTAAAAAGATTCATTAAAAAGCTTTCGATGATTCAATTTAAGTGTCATGAATAATCTTTTCAAATACTTATATAAAATACGGTTGCTGCACTACGATTTTGGAATTTTTGTTTCATTTATAATATAAATACTTTAATTTTTTAATATTATTGATCATTGAATTTCTTTCTTAAATTATTTCCACCCGTTCAAATAGCAACTTTTCTCTTATATATGACTTTGTAAAGGAAAACAAATTTTCAAAAAGAAAGCGTTACTTTAATAATCTATTTATCAGTCATCTCTAACTATATTTTAACTATATATATAATTAGTTTTAATTATTGATTCTAAAAGGATTAAATACAATCATAAGTGTAAAACATAATTTTATATAAATACATAAAAGTATTTTAGTTTACTACCAGTTTTAGAAAACTAGACATTTATATAAAGAATTTAAATTCCATTGCCTATCAGCTTTGCGCAGAGGCAGTGTCATAGCCAATGAGGTTCTACCGAGGCGTGACTATTGCTAGTTGAAAACTTTTCCCAATACCCCGCCATGTCCACGTGAAATACCGTGGGCATAGGCAATTTTTGGAAACCTCTTCGGAGGTTTATCTCTTAAAAGAAAGAATAAATTGCAAAGAGCATACCTTCCCTGGATGCAATGTGCGATAGTCTCTGACGAAAAGGGGCGTATATCATAATGGGGAAGTCGTAAATGTTTAATGCGTTCGTGTATTTCGGGAAATTCGAAATGGTTTCCTTACTAAAATATTAAATTGTGATTACCCTTGATTGTTCTTATCGAATTTTAAGCTGAAATTCCGCGTAATTATTAACTGTATTGGAAATCCTGAAGATATTCATAATAAATATTTTGGAGACCTGTTATATAAAACATGTACTATATACTATAAAGCTTTAAGTAAAAAATCTTTCATTTCCAAAATTCATATTTTTTTTTCATTTTTTTCAGTTGAAATACATTAATATTTCAACTTATCTGTGTTTTTCCTTTATATTCATGATGTATAATGAAATCTAATATTTAGAATAAATGACAGATATATAAAATATTTTATATTAATATAGAATTATAATTTCTTGCGATTTTAAATATTATTTAATTTATATATTAGTCTTTAATCGTATCGTGATTAGAATAAATATTCTCATAACGATTATAGCATATAATTGACATTTTTAAATCTATTTTGTCATTTGATTTTTAAGACGATGAGATTAGTCCCTCTTAAATGGAAGAATATGAGTTAAGTGCATAGAGATAACCATGAGAGAGATCAAAAATTCGCTACTTAAAATCCAAATAAAGATTAATAATTACTTATCTGTTGGAGTATCATTTTTTTTAAAATTATTTTTATATAAATATTTAGCTTAAAAATGTAGCCAAAAAGTGAAAAAGGGACGAAAAAATATAATTTCATACACTCAAACAATCAAAAAATAAATGAGTTAATAATAAATTTTATAATCTTAACTATTTTATTAAATTTTTAATAATTCGTATGTGTAATAAAGCAGTTTAGGTATGATTTGTAAAATTTTATTTTTCATTACAGTAAAATAATTTTTTTGCTCTCAAATAATATGTACATTTTAAATCTTGTAGTAAAAATGCTATGTTTGATAACTTTTCAATGTTAAAATATTTAGGTCATATAATAATTGGAAATTTATGGAATAATAATAAATAAAAGGAGTAGTTTTCGTATGCAGTGCCTTAAAATGCTGATTCATGAATTTTCAGATAACTTGCTTCGTGTCCTTTCCGTGGATTCTCTACCACTGTGGCATTGAGGGAAACGAGAGAGCTGATCTTCTTGCCGAGAAGGCGACCTTAATTCTGCAGAAACCCCTTGTGAAACTGAGATTCCATTCATCTAAACTTGAACTGTCTAGAATCTCTGCGCGCTTTTGTCGTGATACTGTCTTACACCTTTCGAACGGCAAGCCTTGAAGTGTACTCTTCTCTGCTCCACACACTATTCCTGACTTCTCTCGAGCGACTGCAGTTGCTGCATTTAGAATGCTGACTGGCCATGACTGTCTCCATGCCCATCTCTTCCGTTTTAACACTGTGGACTCCCCTGTGTGTTCTCTTTGTATGTCTGGACATGTTATGACTGCTTCATATTTGGACGAGTGCTCTGCACTGTCTGTTTTTTCTTGTCGTGTTGCAAGATATTGGAGAGCCCGTTGTCTAATGGCCTATCGGCCAAACGACAGGCATTTGTAATTAATAAAGATTACTGGCTTCTGAATTTTTCTGTACTCAAAATTTTCTTGTAACTGTTTGATACAGAATTAAAACTGGTGCTTATAATTTGATGTGAAATATTTAAATATAAACCTCATTTAAAATAATGTGTCCTTTTATTACTATAAATTTAGTTTGAATCCTTTATACCGTAATGTAATATGTTAAGAAAAAGGTCAACGAGACATCGTACCTCAACTTAGACTCCCAGACTTTTTGTGCTTAAGTCTCATTTCTTTTATTTTTTTTTTTTTTAATTCTAAAATGTGAATTTCTATTCTTAGCTTATTTTATCACCCATTTTATTTCTGATGCGGTTTTGTTCACGAAATCTTATAAAGTGATCATGTTATTAGATAATATGAAACGATTATTGGTATATTTAATAGAGAACATATGATAACCCCTAAAGTCAGACATTTTTTGGAGGATAAGCATAATTCACATTATCGCGGATAAGAACTGGCCGGTTTTTTAAGGAATGTACTCCTCATTTTAATTCATTTTCTGATTCTGGCTCTAGCAGCCGTGAGGGAAGGACTTGAAAGCTTAAGCTCTCGAAGTGTGCTAAGTTAAGCAATACGGAGACGCCAACGGCAGTTAAGCCTTGTAGCGGAGAAGTGTGTATTTAGTGAAATACTGCGGATAAAATCAAATAATTCTTACCCATCACCGGGAAAAAAAAAAAAAAAGCACTTTTAAGTGCTACAAAGGACTATTTTACTTGGACTTTAACCGGACTAGACACTGGACATGGACATGGCAATGGATACGGAAAAACCCAAAACTAAGATGGATAAACACACTCAAGAACGAATAGAAATTTTGGAAGCCAACATAGAGTGTCTCACAGCCCAGATAGTGAAAATAAGTGGACAACGCCTATGCACCGAGGAAGTACATCCAAAACAACATATACTCGATGATCTTGAACGTCAACGGACATACTACAGAGAAACTTTACAGACAGCTAGAAAAGGTAACTATACTGATTCTGTTCTGGCCCCCCTACATTAATAGCAACTAAAAAAGATAATTTAAACTCAAAAACTAATGATAACATTAAACCAGCTAATGTTGCTGGAGCGAATAGGAAAAGAGCGAATGAGCATGGGACGGATTTCATCCTCCCCAAAAAAACCGCGAAGGCTACGCTCGTGCAGGCCACATCGGCCCCCGTAGTCACTAAAAATATATTCGCTGGGCTAAGCAACGAACAAGGCCTAGCAGATCAGATGGACGACAGTCCTTCAGTACAAGCCCCTCCCCCAGAAAAAATTGCACCAATTATAGCAAGATATGGTGATAACCACATCCAGTTCATAGATAACATCAAAAATCAAATAAAATTTCCATTCGAAGTGAAAACTTCAGGAGAAAACTTAAAAATCTTTGTAAAAAGTGCTGAAGAGCACAGAGAAATGACCAAACTATTCGACTTAAAAAAAATAGAATATATTCTCCTACGCAATAGGAATGAAAAGCCCAAGAAATATGTTATTAGAGGTCTCCCTCTTAACACACCTACTGATAGCATAAAAAAGGAACTCACCGACAAAGGCTTCGAAATAAAAAGTGTCAATAGAATGACCAATCTTAAAAACGGTACCCCAATGCCCCTTTTCTTGTGCTCCCTGTTTGCGTCAAAAGACGCCCCAAACATCTTTGAAATAGAGAGTCTGTGCCACATTTCAGGCATTATCATCGAAAATTATAGGGGACCTAAGACAGTTATGCAGTGCTATAACTGTCAAAGGTTCCACCACAACGCTGAAATGTGCCGCATGACACCACGTTGTGTTAAATGTGCTGAAAGGCACAACACAAGGGACTGCCCAGAAAAAATCTAACAACCCCCAAATGTACCAACTGCCAGGGCAATCACCCAGCTAGTTACAAAGGGTGCCCGAAATTCCCAAAACCCAAACCCAGAATTATAAGAAATCAAATAAATACCCAGGCAAACTATGTCAGAGAGAACTTCTCCTACGCTAACGCTGTGAATCCACCAGCAGCCCAAGCCCCGCCCACTTTTACTGCACCCTAGCAGAGCCCAGTTAGCAGCTCTGAATTCACTGAAATAGTTCAAGTAATTAATGAAATCAAAGCAATATTTGATGGAATCAACCTAAAACAGCTACTAAACGAACTGAAAACACAAACAACCCATCAAGAAAAATTCTTCGTCCTAGCGAAGTTCTTCCAGGACCCCCAAAAAATTAATATGTCTGTCACAAAATCTGATCTGCTAGTTTGCTCTTGGAACGCTTGCGGGTTGAGAAACAGGGTAGATGAGTTTCGTCTTTTTGTCGATGAGCACTCCCCAGACATCATACTAGTGCAAGAAACAATGCTTACCCCCCAATTAAAATTAAACTGTCAAATTACCTAGTTTATAGGAACGATAGAAAATTCAGCAGCAATAGGCCTAGTGGAGGTACCTGCATCTATGTAAAAAGCTCTATTCCACACCACCACGTAGCTACACCCACTCTACAAACAATTGAAGCGACCATAGTCACCTTGACTATACCTTCACTCCCACATATTACCATATGCTCAACTTACATCAAACCAAGACCAAAATATAACTACATCAACATGGACCTAGAAATATTGCTAGCAATAAACTACAACATTCTAATATGTGGAGACCTCAACGCTAAACACAGGGCATGGAACTGCCACGCAAACAACAAAACAGGAAACATAATTAGATCTTTTGCTCTTAAAGCCGATCTAACCATCCATGCCCCACCAACACCCACTCATTTTGGCCAGAAAAATGGCACCTTTATCGATATCGCAATCAAGAGGGGAATACAATACCCATTTAAAATTAATGCTCTCACAGAACTCAGCTCAGATCATAACCCAATCATGATCGAGTTCAACACTAACATTAAAAATTCTACAACCCCTCCAAACACCACCACGGATTGGGTAAAATACAAAAATTATTTAAATAAAAATCCATTTATTTTAAACACCTTAAACACACCAGAGCACATAGATGCAGAAACCGAAAAATTCACAGAAGAGGTGCTTGAAGCGCACAGCCAATCACAGAAGCCAGCCAAACCCCACCCACACCCCTCTCTCCCCAAGAAACTCCGCGAACTGAAAAAAGAGAAAAACAAGACCAGAAGATTATATCAAGAAACAAGAGATCCTAGCATTAAAAAACTTTATAACCAACTAAATAATAAATTTAGAACCCAGCTTCGAACTCACAACCAAGCACAATGGAGAGATAAATTACGAACATCGAGTACCCACGACAATTCCATTTGGAAACTCGTCGGTATGTTCAAAGCCAAATCACACATAGTCCCGCCCATCCAGGGCCCAAATGGACTAAATTACACAGATCAAGAAAAAGTGGAAGTAATTGCAAACAGTTTTGAAAAACAATTCCTTCCAAATAAAATATCAGTACGCTCAACCGAAAAATTGGTTGAAAACACAATCATACATTATCTCTCCAAAAATCACACACTTGAGATCCCCCCACCACTCCCTCGGAAGTTATTAGCCACATACACAAAACTAAAGTAGACAAAGCACCAGGCATTGATCGAATATCTAATAAAATGCTTAAAAATATGCCATTAAGAACAATTTACAAATTTACTAACTTGATCAATGCCATACTCAAACACTCACACTTCCCCACACTATGGAAAACAGCATCAGTAATCCCCATACCTAAGCCTAAACAGGACCACCACATTCCAACCAATTATCGGCCAATAAGCCTACTACCTACTCTTAGTAAAATTACAGAAGCCATTATTTTAAAAAGGCTGGACACACACCTAGAAAATAACAACATTATAATTCCACAACAGCATGGATTTCGAATGAAACATTCCACCACACACCAACTTCTAAGAGTAGGTGAAATTATCACAAAAAATTTAGTCAAAAGACGCAACACAACTGGTGCTGTATCACTCGACATTGCTAAAGCTTTCGACAGAGTTTGGATTGAGGGACTCATTTACAAACTAATTAAAATTGGTCTCCCCGACCCACTAATTAAACTACTAATTTCGTACCTAACAGGTCGCAGCTTCAGAGTGGCAATCAACCACACATATTCAAACAAAAAATTAATAAAAGCAGGTGTTCCCCAGGGATCTAAACTGGGCCCTAGACTTTTCCTAATATACATAAATGACATACCCCACTCGAAGCTTACTTCACTACACTTATTTGCGGACGACACTTTCATTCTAGCAGAAAGTCCGTTTATAAGCTACATCATTAAATCACTAAACATTCACTTAAAAGAGTTAGAGCTGTGGTTCAATAAATGGAAAATCGCAATCAACACAGAAAAAAGCACTGCAATCATCTTTACTGGAAAAAAATACCCACCAACTGAAAATATTATCTTTAATGATTCACCAATACCCTGGTCAACAGACTGCAAATATTTAGGAATAACATTCGACAGAAAATTAACGTGGAATAAGCACATAGCATCAATAATCAGAAAATTCAAGCAAATTAGAGCCTCGCTTTACCCACTCTTAAAACAAAATTCTGAACTCTCAATAGAAAATAAAGTGCTCATCTACAAAGCGTATCTCAGACCCCTAATCTCATACGCTTGCCCACTCTGGGGCTACACCCACGACACAAAATTAAATAAACTAGAAAGATTGCAAAATATTACAATTAGAAATATAACCAATAGTCCCTGGTACTACAGAAATAAGAAAATCAGAGAAGAATTTAAAATACCCACAATAAGAGAATTTTTTGCAAAAATCATGAATAATCTATATAAAAAAAGGAATCTAACTAACAATTCGACCATAATTGAACTTCCGTCTTATGACGCATTTAATCCCGAAAACAGAATGAGACCCAGATCGTTACTAAGATATTGCCCAAATCCCTCTCATGCTCAAAATAATGCAACAAGTGCAACTAACAATACTAACCTCAATGTTTAAACCAGAATATTTAAAAGATTTTTATTGTATTTGTTAAGAATAAATTGTATATATATGTTTATGTAGAAAAAAAAAAAAAGCAAAGAAATTAACTTGTATATAGATAAATTAACTAATTTACTAACAACTAATTCACTAATATTTTCATTATTTTTATATTTTACCTCCAATTCTTTTAAAGACTTGGGTAGTTTAGAACTAACAACTAAGAAATGGCGTCAGCCAATCAGAGAAGAGCCCTTGTATATATGTTCAAATTTTTAACTAACCAACTAACAAATGCACTTGTTTAAATAAATTTAATTCATGTATAACTTAAAGAAATAAAATAACTTAAAATAATAAAATTAATAGCAGCAAATTAATGAAATAATTAATTATTAACAAATAAAGCCGACCCATAACTTACACAGTTGTAACAGAAAATTAACCACGCCCCTTTAGAGCACCCAACCAATTATGCCAGATCAGAATTCAGATATAGTTACTTAATCCACATCAGTTCCAGTAGAGGGTGAGGGTCCCAGGACCCAGGAACCTCCAAACAAGGCCCAGCCGAGCCGACGACGTCCTCATTTTAATTGATATGTTTATCATTACACTTTTTTTTCTTCAAAGTAATCTGCTTAGTTAATGGCTCAATTCTGTTGAAATATTTAACTAACATCTTTAAAAATCATTGATTTCGATACATAGATGAAAACTTTCTACGCATCATTCGAATGAGAATATCAGAATCATGGAGGAAGGAATATAAGGAATATTCCTTCCTCCATCCTAGATCATGGAGGAAGGAATATTCCTTCCTCCATGATCAGAATAGAGAACTTGTTGCCAACTGCGTTAATACAGAATAGTTGTATTTCGATCCATTAATAACTTATTTGCGAGGAGAATAACGATCAACATTATATATATGAAATTAATATGGTGCGCTTATTTATATTTGACTTATCAGTTTTGAAATCCAATATCATAAATTTCATCATCCAAAATAGATAACTTTCTAACCGATTCCTCCCTTACTATTAAAATGTTTTTATTGCTCTTGAATTACTGCGGTATTTTTTCAATCCTAAGGGTTTTTATTACTTTACTGGATGTATTACAGATGCCAAACTTCATTTTTTGATTAAGCTGACTTGGTTTGTATTTCCTAATTCATCGCCAGTCACAAGATCTTCAATATCAGTGTTTTCAAATTCTTTAAAAACAAAAACTTTCTCAATTTAGCATGAGTGTGTTTTTTATTAAGTATAGTATTCACAGAGTTATATCGTATGTGTTTTCCATATGCCTCAATTCTAATTTTGAAATATAATTAAAATAAGTAATTTCAACAGCTTTTTCAAAATTTTTCCAACTGCTCTTCAGTTTGATGAAATCTAATTTCAGGTTTGTGATTCCTAAAAAAGAATTTTTTTAATTTTAATTTTCCATATTGTGTTTTTCGTCAATTTATTACATCAGTCTTTTAATCTAGTAAATTTTTCTTCAGCTTACTTTCATTGTAATCAAATATAGCTTTTGCATTTCTCAGATAAATTGTTTTGAAGTAAAACTGCATAACATAACTCAAGGATATTCATTTAAATGCCATTTTTTAAAATCACATTTCACTTCTATATTCCCTAAAATAGAATACTTTTCCCACTATTGCAACATAACATTGTTACAAATAAATAATAAATTTCAATATATTTATTAAAATTTAAAATTAAAATGTATGTATGCAATAAAACAGATTTGAAATTAAAAATTATTATTAGAAAACAAATTCGAATATTATAAAATTAATTATGAAATATTATCTTCCATTATTCATTACTAGTTTACAAATAATAGTTAATAAATAAATTCTTTTTCTCTCGTTTGTTAACCTTTCATTCTTTATCTTCATCGCTAAATGACAAACAAGAAGATTCTATAAAAATTTCTTTAATTTATAAAAGGCAGAAATATGTCATCTTAGCCACGTTAATAAAAGGATATTCACCGATCATTTCAGGAATTCCCGTAATAAGTAGAAAGCAATTGCAGATGATTCATAGAGTGAATATTCAGAAGTTTCCAGAATTGAAGAAAAAAAGGTAACAGAGAATATATTAAAAGCTTAAACCATAACTTGCTTTAAAAACTGAAATGAAAAAATTTTTGAAAACAAAAAGCCGGTAAGATTTTCAAAAACATTTTGACACCACATTGTGGACTACCTTAGGACCTACACTTATTAAAGGGCATCTTAATATCTACCATATAACTACCTTCTTAAAGGGATTATCATCAATAACATGCCCCAAGGATGGAGAATTAGATAACTCTCAAGCATTAACCGGACAGACGTGGATGCAGAACTCAGAAACCCAATATCTATCGCCGTTATTCAACCGTGATTAAGATAAAATCCAGGGAATTTTCACTGTGAAAAGAGCCGTAAGACATAGTGAATTCTTACAAAATCATATTTCCAATGTCTTTTAATCGCAATTCGTTTGAATGTTTTGGGAAACAAATTAGTCATAAGAGGGGATTCTCTTGTCCAAGCTTATCGATAGGGCGTTACGAAATGTCACTAAAATTATCAGAATGTTATCTTTAAAAACAATAATAATCATAATATTGTCTACCTAAAAAGATTCACGTATGGCAAATAACAATAAGATTTAGGATGAACCAATGATGTTTTAAAAATATAATCGGTTATGTATTTTCTATATTAGTCTTAGATTTATCATTACAAGATATAAGCTGTGTTAATAATGCAAAGTAATTTTGATTCTAATACAAAAAATAGATATATTTCAGGTCTCTATTATCATACTGTTTAAAATATTGAATTATATATGATTTTAAGCATAATAAATTTGAAGGTTATAACACTGCATTAATATTTTTTGATTAAACAAGTTTCATATAAGTATAATTGGTTAAATCTGAAAAAACAATAGCAATAATTTGATTATAAAAACAATTTTAAGCATTAGAGCTCTATTACTTCGAATTTATTTTTTCTGAGCTTAATTATTTTATCATATTTCTTTGTTTGATTATTGGTCTCGGCCTTGTGGCATCATGCACAGAAAAACTTAAATGCCCCAGTTTCCTCAAAAACCAGTCCCTTTGTTTCTGGTAATCAGAAAACCTGAGAGTAAAAGGAATTAACTTTCGAGCATGGAAGGGCACAAATAGCAAGAAGGGAAAAGGGAGCAACAGTTGCAGAGAGGGAACGAGATAGTGTGGCTTATTTCGTAAAGAGTTTTATTATATGTATAATCTTTTTGTAAAATAATGAACGTAAGTTAATTAATTATGTAAATTATTCAAGAAATAATTTGTAGGAAATAAAGGAAAATATTATTCAGATGAAGCGACTGGATTTGTTCACATGAAAATAATCAACTTCTCTTGCGGAGCCCTGTTCTCCAGTGCATGTGGTGATAAATCTTTCTCTGTATTCATTCATTACCTCATTATATTCCTATTATCCTTAGTGTGGATCATTAAACTCGCAGAAACGTTCAAAAAGCTATTAAATAAACGAATGTTCAATTTATGTACATATTATAAATCTCCATTGAGATAACTAGAGTAAAATCTCCATCAGCTCTAAAGTTACTGGAATGCACTCTTTCCTTTTTCTGCACATAAAGAAAGATAATTTTGTGATCAGATCCACAAAATAAACAAGCAACAATTGCTTGATGCCAAAAATTTTTGTTTCTAAGCGTTTGATCATTGTCTCCATGTGTTCAATAATTGTTTTACACAAATTTATTTTCATTATTGCTCTCTCCTCGAAAACAATTCATGAGTGCCTTTAAATGCCATTGACCACGCCTATTCTTGATAAAGCTTAAATTTTATATAAAATTTTTTGAACAAATTAAATTTAATCAGAATTAAATCAAAGATCAAATTAAATGAAAACAAATTTAAAGAAATCATCTCTAAAGAGCAACATCATTAAATGAAAAACAAACCTATTTCTGAAAGTTTTTAACCGTACATGTGTTGAAAGCCAGAAAATAGATAAATGGGAGGAGCTTGTACCAATAACAGTGCTACCCACCAACAAAAGTACACATTTATGGAACTTGAATGAGGAATAATTAAAAAATAGTTAGATCTGACTTTAGAACGAAAGAAAATCCATAATCACACTCTTAGGATCAACGTTGCAACCATGGAGAAAAGAATATACGAGGAGTAGCTCAAAACTGCGAAAAATCACACGCGCCGTTGAAGCAGCTAGCAGAGGAGGCCACGCCTACTCTTTCTTCCAAAACAAGCAGTACTTTCATATTAGGTACCCTATATTGGCAAACAGTATTTTCATTTAAACTGCACGCACCGAAATAAATATAATTTAAATTACTTAATATTTTTAACATTATTTATAATGATAGTTAAGTGCTTTTTCATTTTGTAATTATATGTATCTACAACTAAAACAGACATGAGATGTAAAATTTATCTTATTCTTACAAATCTTTAATAATACAATTTATACAAGTCAGATACTTTTAAGGCAAAGTAAATAAGTTAAAATACAATTCTAAAAAAAAAAAATGGTTTAAATTTTGAAAAAGATTTCTGTTAATTGCAAAATTATAATTAGCAATCGTATGTATTTACAATGTTTCATAAATTTAATACACATTTTGCAAAAAATATAAAATATTCTGAATTCTAAATAAATATCGAAAAAGATTCTTTAACTTTATGCACTGAAAATAGTACTAATGAAATAGTCAACAATTGTTACAAACGCATTTCAAAATTCCATGTAATTACATTTCATAGCAATAAATAAAATTTAAAAATATGGATGAAACATGAGTCATTAGTTTTGTTGGAGTGATATACCAAATATCCAATTAATTGTACTTTTTTAAAAACAAAAGTAAATTAATAAATTTATTTTAAAAATAATTGTGAAATATTAGATATAAAGAGAAAAATTAAAAATTATAGATATTAAAAAAATTATTATTTATTTATTTTTTGATCAACTATTTATAACCATAGAAATTTTCCTCTTTCTAGATTTTGCATTATAATTTCATCTTTTTTTGGTGATCATAACCAAGTAAACTTTTAGTTTAAACTTTCAGTGATACGTTTATCATTCCTTAGTCAATATTTTTCACAATCATTGTGAAAAATATTAACTAAGTTAATATTTAGTTAACTATTAACTAAGTTAATTTTTCACAATTATTGTGAAAAATATTAACTAAGCCAGATAAGTACTTTTTTACAATATTAACATGCTCAACTTTACAAATGCATTTATTTTTTGGGGGAACAGTAATTAATTCTAATTTTTCTAAAACAAGTTGAGTAAATAATACTTTTTTTAAGATAATAAATGAATAAATAAGTGAATTTTCATAAGTTTCGATTTTTAAATTTTGAAATACTTAAAAGGCATCAATAGAAATAAATATCAAATATTCTTGAGGTTCACCTTGTCAATTAAACAAATTTCCTTTAAACATTCAAGAATAAATATTTTATCTATTACAAATTTAGTAATGCATGTTGTACATGTTAATTTGAGAGATACTTTATAAGCAACATAACCTGCAATATAAATAAAAACTGGCATATCTTCTTCTGTGATATCAGCATCAAAAGTATTTTACCATAGAATTTCTCAGGTATTTCACAGTTTTCTAAATCTTAGCATACAAAATTTAAATCTTTTAACTGAAACTTACTTTTTCTTTGGGAATATAAAGTAATCAGGTTAAATACTTTTAATATTTTTTTTTCAGATTCAAAAACCTGCATACAAGATACAATATAATTCCCGCTTCTCATTTCATGGTATTTATCAAAACGAGCTTCTAAATTATCAGTTTGAAATTCACCAGGTAAATCATAAGAAAGACCAAGCGTTTCAAATGCATAGTTAACAATTTCAATATCAGTTTGTATTGTAAATTGAAAAGCACAAAATGTTTCTTTTGATAACATACCACCTATGCCAGGAATTGCAAAAGCTTTTTTTATCTTTTGTATTTAAAGTGCTCAGTTGATTCCACTTTGTTAATCAAATATTAAACTCCTTTAAAAATAAACAATTTTTCTCTTTTATACTTTTAATTGGTGCTGCTAGATCATACAAACAACGATGACTCTGAAAGGATGTTTTACAATCATAATTTTCCACCATGTAGAAATATGTTGAATAAACAATTTACTGTCCGTTGCATCTATGGGATCAATTTTTCCTTATTTAAAGTTAACGGAAAACCTGTCATTTCATGAAACAGATTTAAAGCATTATTTACATTCTGTCTTTATATATTATTAGAATATAATACTTTAAGAGACAATTTTGGAACTTTTTTTATCAAAAGAATTCTTTTCTAACTCATGCAATTCTTTAAAGTCAGCCAAATTTCTACGATACAACTTTTCCTCCAAAAGTAGGGCTTGGGAAAAATAAAACTTGGTTTGTGAAAGTTTGATTACGCCAGTTATTTTTAACTGCTTTAATTAGATGCACACTATCAAACATGAAAAAAAGTTTTTTCTCAAGAACAAAATGGATGTGGAATAGATTTTAATGCACCACCACAGAACTGTGTAAACATATTTCGATTTAAATGGTTATTATCAGAAATTATTACCAATACCTTGTAATTACATTTGTGAACATATTCCAGCATTTGGTGAGTATATATTTCAGCAAATCATCTCAGCAGTGAGATTGCGCACTGGCAAAAGAGTTACCATCCTTGTTTTTTGACAAAACTGTAGACAACATAATGGTAAAACAGTTGTTGCTTTAAAGTTAGAGTTATTTGAAGCACCAATAAGTCTTCCAAAATTATATGACACCATTGGATGTTAATTCATTTTATCTAATAGTAAATTTACTATCTTTTCATGGTTTTAACAAGCTTGCCTTCTTCAAAATATACTTAATATTGTAATTTTTGAATAATTGGAAACGGTGAATGGTGACAGTTTCTTAAGATAACATGGATGAGGCAGTGTTATCAATTGCGAATTCTTAATTAAATAATATGCTGCTGGTTAAGTATAATACATTGTAATCGAACACAAAATAATAAATGTAAAATATCTCACATCAGTAGCCCCCCGCCCGATGGTATCTTCATGTTGTCATGGTGAGTGGGCTTGCGTGCTCCAAAATCCAAAGAGCTATGCCAGTAGCTTAGCTACTGGTAGGGTCTCTCTTGCCGGACAGGTCTTCGTGGGGTACGAATCAGAGCAGAAAAGATACATCGGAGAAGAAAAACCCCGATCCAAACTCCAGTGTCAGTTCTCCGTATTAGGAGCGACTGGATTGTTGAACTATAGACCGCATGCGTAGAAGCAAAGTCAGACTGCAACCCTATAGTGTTCCAGGTACTTTGTACTAAACGAAGCTGCTCCTTTTCGCCTCTGCTATGAATAGTTCGCTTATATCTTCAGATATTGGCTTCGTCGGTGACAGAACGCCAAACTGCTTTGGCTTGACTGTGTATTGGAAATATAAAAGCCCTACGATTTTCCAATGGTACCAAGACCTACCAAGTTTGTACCAAATACCACATTGAAGAGGCCAGTTTCAAACATCTTTTAGACTGCGCTGATATACTTCGCGAGGATCTCCTAAGGGCTTGGCTCATGAAATTAAAAGCAGATGACCTCATGTATCTGATCTGATTTCAGATAAAAGGGATTAGTATAAAGAAGACCACGTAGCTCAGCACCATAGGGATGAAGCTCTGAATTTAAAACTTGAATGTAATCTGTATGTTTTTGTCTTCCATACAGTCAAACTAGATTGGTCTTACTACCATGCCCAACAGATATCCAAACCATTAAACAGACTCTTCCCATCTGCCTGGAAGAATAAGTTTTATCTTTTTTATCCAAACAGTGCCAATAATTTTGATAACTGTCTGGGCCTGCTAAATTGAATTTTTCTTATCATCAGTAAAAATAACTTAAATCCATTTGAAGCTCCAAGACATATTTTCTTTGGCCTCTTGTTGCCGGTGCTGCGTCTTTCTTTCCATTTATGTTGCGTCCTCTTAACTGTTTGATGCTGGATATCAAAAATAACTCAACTTTGTTTATTTTAGGAACTTTAACTTTTCCTTTTGGCAACACTAAGTTTTGTTGTTCTAAATAAAAGTTTCAATCAAAAGCAGCGAAAATGGCGGATTGTTCTAAATTGCGAAATACGTAAAGCTGGAACTCTGTTTATTTTGTCATTATTTAATGTTTTCTTTGTCACTTTTTCTCCTTTTTCGAGTTGAAATTATTATCTGACTTTGGCTCAGTGTTTGATTGACTAAGATTGAGTATTTTTGTTCTTTTATTTTTACTATTTAAATTTTTAACTTTTTAAATTTTTTTTAAAATTTTTATTATTATTATGGATTTAAAATGATTGAAGCAGAGACTAAAATGATTTACATGGATTGCGATTTGCGCATTCCAAAAATAAACACTTCAAGGTTATTGACTTTCGAAGATTCTATTCCACAACTAATCCAGTTAGCTGCGGAAAATGGTATTACTAAGTTCTTCATTTTCCTGTCTCCCACTGACAGTACTGCATCTATTCCAAAGAAACCTTACAATTTAAATCAAGAAATAATTCAACTTGTAAAGAATCACAAGAAAATAATACAAATTCAACACACCCGTCAAGGTTAGCTTCTATTCGAAACGAATTGCTCAGATGCTGCTATAGAAATAAGCAAGATAAACAATATTCTTGGAGTACCTGTTAACTCCAGTTTTCAACCTAAATACGGTTCTTCAAGATTTCTTACAAAAAAATGTAGATTTACCTTTATATCTTATTGCTGAAGAAATTGCAAAAAATGGCTTAACGATATTAAGCTTACAAAGATTTACAAAAAAGAATTTTGAAGAACTGAGTGAAAATATTTTAGTGAGCGTCATTGGACATCATCTACCTCAAACTATTAACTTATTCTATTCCATCATTCCAATTTCTCCTTTTATTGATAATGTTCGCCAATGTGGAAAATGCTATAAATTCACCCACCCTACGAAAGAATGTACACTAGAAGTCTTCCTATGTAAAAACTGTGGAACATTCCATAAAGACTCTCCCTGTGCCAATGAAACATCAAAATGTATAAACTGCCAGGGAAATCATGCAGCTAATGACATTTCTTGCCCTACGAGGATTGAAGAAAAGAAATTCTTACATTTTAAAAGCATGAACCACCTCTCATTTATTAAGGCGAGAAGACGGTATGATAAATCTTAAAAAACACTTACTCCAGTGTAACCAAAAGTCGTCTTCCTTTCGTGCCGAATCAAATTGAAATAACTGATATTGTTAAAAAAGCAGTGACTGAGATGGCTTCTATATTTGAAGCAAAACTACTTGCGATACAGGCTAGACAAGATCAAATGGTCCAACAAATGTTCTCATTTATGAAAGAATGTATGTGAACACGTTCGAATCCAGTTAGATCAGTTTCTAGATATCCTCCAAGAAAGAATCGTGCAAGATCTATCCAGTCAAGAAAGATAAGTCCAAATAATCTGTGAATCAGCAAATTATATCTCCCGAACAACCTATTATGAAGCCTCCTCAACCAAATATTAAATATGCAGAACCTAACATTGAATAAAGAATTGAGCCAGGAAGAAGGCGTAAAAAACATTCATATTTTTTTTATATTCTTTCACTACGAGCGCACTTTTTTTATTTTTAATAACTCTTCAGGTTTTTCGTTTTTATTTAATGTTCAATTTAATTTCTTGGAATGCAAGAAGCGTTCTATCTAAGCGCCCATATGTAAAACTTCCGTACTTTCAATCTTCCGATATCCTAGCAATTCAAGAAACGTTTCTTAAAAAATCCGACTTATTTCAAATTCACAATAAAACAATAATTAGATTAGATAGGTAAGATGGCCGTGGTGGAGGACTTCTTTTTGTTGTTGATAAATCTCTACCTGTATATCCCGCTCAGAAGATAACGATACAGAAATATTAGCTATAAAAATTACTATATCCAAATCATCTCTTACTTTAGTAAATGTATACGTTCCACACGGTAAATTTTCAAGTTCTTTGTTCCATAGCATCTTATCAAATATTCATCCTCCCTTCATAATAATTGGAGACTTTAATATACAAAGTTTGGCGTTGGGTAGTTCAAACTCTCCCGAATCTTCAGAATTCCTCGATTGGATACTGGATAGCAACATTTGTCTTTTAAATACCTCTCAGCCTACTCATTTCGGACTCCACCACAGACCATCCCTTATCGATTATAACTTTGTATCTCCTGATATTTTTCCTTTTTGTACTTTCTCAGTCAGTTCAAATAGTTATGGTAGTGACCATGTCCGTGTTCAAACAAGTGTTAAAATCTACAATAACGATTATTCGTAAGGTACTTACCGCAATAGAATTTTATAGATTGGCTTCTTCAATTCAATAAACCCTAAAATTGCTAATAACGGACTAGTTTCTGTAGATCAATTCCAAATTTTATGCAAAAACTATCTTGATAAGATCAGGAAAAGACAAATATTTCCGTTAAAGTCATATCCTCCGTGGTGGACATCGGAATGTTTTCTTTTGGATCAAAAAAGAAAACTTTGGAGGAAAGCGAAAAGTTCTCTTAATCAGGCTCTGTGGATACAGTACAAACGAATTTCTGCAAAACTTCATCAGCTTCTTCTAACCCTTTCCAGAAATTTCTGGGATAAAACTATAACAAATGCTGGTATATCTAAGGACATTTATTCTTTTCTTAAAAAACTTAAAAATAGTTCTACAGACTCACCAATTCATCATCTACTAATTTCTAGCGAAACTTCAATTATTTCGGACCCAGTTGTTCAGGCTAACTTATTGCCAAATTTTATTCTCGTCAATCTGTAACTGAAGTACTACCTCTTGATTTAAGTTCAAACTTTGATTTAGAATATAACTCTGCATTCTCCCTCTCAGAACTCCAATTGGCGATTTCTAAATGCAAAAATACTTCAGCTGGTCCTGATTTAATATCAGCTAAAATTTTGAAGGGTCTATCAAACATAGCTTTAATATCCCTTTTGTCACCCATAAATAACTCTTGGTTAAGCGGTATTGTTCCCACGTCTTGGAAAAACTTCATCATAATTTCTATAATAAAAGCTGGGAAATATATTACTTCAGTAAATTCTTATCACCCAATATCTCTTACAAGTGTTCTATGTAAGGTCATGGAACGCATGATATTAAATCGTCTAATAAATCATATCTCCCTTTCCAAATATTTTCATCAAAATCATCATGGATTTATGCCTCATAATGGTTGCGGTAGTGTTCTTTCTATGCTTCATCATCATATTATTGCTTTACGCTCACAGTGAAAATATATCATATGCGCAACTGTAGGCATATCTCAAGCTTACGATTCAGTGTGGCCAGACGGTCTTATTTACAAGCTCCTCCAATTTGATATCAGAGGAATTGCTGCACATTGGATATTGGATTTTTTATCGGATAGAAGTTTTAAAATGAAATGACGTGGAACTTTATCTCAACCCACTTTCTCTTATAGAAGTGTTCCTCAAGGCAGTGTTCTTTCTCACTTTCTTTTTATGATTTATATGTAAGATATTTACCAAGTTCTCTCTCCTGACATTAAGTGTTTTATTTATTCTGATGACATAATCATTTTGGCTGCTCATACATCACAAGAAAGTCTACAGCAAAAAATGCAGACTGCAATCATAAAACTTGAACAATGGTGTGATGAATGGAAATTAAAAATTGATTCCTCAAAATGTTCAGTCATTGATTTGTTCAAGTATTCATCATGATCCAAAAAATCTCCTGTAAATTTTGAACTAACTATCAACCAGTTACCTATGTCTTGGTCTAAGCACATAAAAATTCTGTGCCTCTATTTTACTAATAACTTAACCTTCAAGAATAATTTTCAAATGAAAAAAAATCCATCCAGAAGAAAATTAATGTTTTAAATGCTATTGCAGGTAATAGATGGGGAGCAAAAACTAATCACTTACTTCAAATTGTTCAGTCTTTCATTACAAGTAGTCTCGATTATGGATGCCATGTATATACACCTGCGAGCTTATCAGACCAAAAAATCTTGGATCCGATATATCACTCAGTTCTTAGAATTGCTACAGTTCTTCCTCGCTGGACAACAATTCCACTTCTTCTGAAAGAAGCAGGGGTCTTACCTCTTTCTGTAAGACAAAACTTTCTCTCTACAAGGATGTTTATTAGAAATCTTGCACTTTCTACTAGATCTCCATGTGGTAGTTTGTGGGAATCAATCTCATACAGCCATATCTTTGGCACTCTTCCTCTATCTTCGCGAGTGATAAAATGGCTTGAAGAAAATGGAATTCAAGAATCAGAAAATGGAATTCAATATTTTAAGAGTTCCAACAAAACCTACATCTGTTAATATTAATTTTAAAATATTTCTTAGAAAATATACTTTTCAGACTAAAAATCTTCCTACTAATACAATCAATGACCTCTTTGAACTGCTTAGTACTTCTGAATGGTCCAGTCACATATCATTATTTATTGATGCATCTAAAATAGAAAATAAACTTGGTATCGCTGTTCATAACAGCAGTAATAACTCCTTTGTTTCCGGGCAAATTATTGACTCTAATTCCATCTTTACATCAGAGGCTTTGGCTTTATATCTGGCGGTGACTAAATTCTGTATTTCTCCCTCCAACTATATCATATTATCAGACTCCTTATCCTGTCTAAGCAGTCTGAAAACTCTCTCAACCTCTTCCCCAACCATCATTCAACACATCAGATCAGCTTTAGGAAATGCAACTAATTTGCGAATCTATTCAATTAGTTTGGATTCCAGGTCATTCCGGAATTGCTGGGAACAAAAAAGTAGATGCTCTTGCAAAATCGGTCATTAATAAAAGTTATTTTCTGCACTCGATTTCACCTGAAGACCTTATCCATAATATAAGAAACATTTTTATCAATTATAATAATAACGAATGGAAAAATAGTAAATATGCCTCAAAGTTTTTGCTCATGTCTTCCATCACGAAAATTCACCGTAATTATATTAATTCTCGTCTTGAAGAAGTGTGGCTAGCTAGAGTTAGAACTAGATATTTTTCAACAAATGCTAAATTACATAAATTCAGGCTTTCTTCAACGGATAAATGCTTTTGTGGAGAAAGAGAAACCATGGATCACATAATGCTATCGTGTTCTCGATATGATCAAGCAAGCAATTCCTTAAGAGAAAAACTTGGTATTGGAGTTCATTCTTTCTCTTGGATTTTAGATTTGCAAACGAGTCCTAAAGAGAAAATTGACGCAAAAATTTCTTTATTGAAACAAATTATTAGATTTTAAATTTTTCTCGTTTTTGTATTTCCAAGCGGTCTTATTTCCCCTTCATTAATCAATCAAACGCCGTGCTTATCTTTTCGTTTTGATTGTCATTTTTTTTCAAAATCATCAATCCATCAATTTTTGTTTAGGTTTCAAATAAAAACTCAATCTTACTCAATGCGAGCTATAAGCCTATGAGTATAAAGCTCCAAAACTGTTTTTTTTTTTTGCCGTAACCTAACATAACCTAACCTCAAAAGCAGCTGTAATTAAGTTTAAGTTTCTTTAAGTTAAGCTATAGTAAAGTTTTAAGATTTTGAAGCTCTATTTAATAAAATTTATGAATGTGAAGGATTTTGTGTTATTTTATCTTTATGCAGTGATACTCCACGGTAGTTTTTATAATTGAATCTGTAAGGATATTGAATTGAGATCCTACAATTTAGAATGGTGTTTTCTTTTCTTGAATATGAAGGCTTCCGATCTTTTCACTTGTAAAGTGATATTCTAGTTACATGTCTGATTTGGTCTTATCTTTTCCAGTGATTCCACACTTTTTTTAAAGTTCTTTAAAGATTTTCCTTGTATTGCGTAGAGTCAATTTTTTGGGTTTTCTAGTCTTTGATTTCCTCTGACAATATGGACTTTTCATGAAATTAGAAACCGCGTTTGAAATGATGTGTTGGTGCATTGCAATTTCTCTTATACTTTTACCAGCATCTTTATATGCCACAATTTCGCGTTTTTGAAATTTACTTTTAAAGATTTCACGATTAAGCATATTAAATGTATAAAAATTAAGGATTTTTTTTCCCAGCAAAATACATCTTTAGAAAGAAAAACAGTTTAAAAAACTGTTTGGAACATGCAACTGTACTGCTGCATATTCCAAAATGAGGATATTTTTTGCCGACACAGTGATTCTTATAAATTATATTTCTCTGAATGTGTTAAATCATATATATTATTTATCATTTGAATCATATATATTATTTATCATTGCTTAATATCATTTGCCAATTCTATAGTTTGAATCAAAATTAAAGTTTTCTTGCTAAAAATAATAGCTTCCTTGAAATTATAACCTCAGTCATAACAAAATATATTTTCACGTGGAATAAAGAGTAACACAATTCCCATTCATTTGTAATAGGATTTATTCCCCCATTTTTTGTGAATACCTTGATCTTGGTATTTTAAACAATGGTTGAAATATGTATACTGAAATTTTGAGTAGTGTGATGTAAAATTAGTGACAATATGAAAAATTTCAAAACATGTTTAGTAAAATTCTCGAATAAACAGGAAATTAATGCATGTAGTTAATTTTAAATTATTAACAACTAGAATGAAGATAGCAGAAAGATTGATTGGTGTTTCTGATTATATCAATTTGACACCAGGATTGACAAATTCCTAACTAGTGGAACTTGGGAATTTTCAAGTTCCGTAGGAAACCAATAAATGCAAATTGGTATCAAATCTAGTATTGATATAGTGGATGCACATTTGCAATCAAGTTATCTCGAAAACATCTGTTTAGTGATATATTCTTGGTGAGCGTGTCACCTTCAGCTGGCTAGAACAAATTAACGAAATGCCACTTACTTCCATAACAAAAATATTAAACATAGAATGGTGAGAGAAAAAAATTGGCTTAAGAACAAAACGGTGGACTTATGTCGAATGAAAACAATTATCAAAATGACCATTATCTCATTGTAGAAGATAGATCACTTCTTAAAATATAAATTTAAAATATTAAGACAACACTGGTTACACAATATAATAAATCATATGCAAAAATACATAATTCTACAAAATAAGATACTTTTGGATAAATTATAAATAAATTATATGCAAATTAAGAGTTAACACGTTAACGCAAATGTATACCACAATGTTAATCTATGTATATCACAATAAATTAACAAAATTCTACTTGAGTATATATAATGCATCGTATCAATTATACCAAAATATTTTCCCACACAACCAAGAACGTCTAATGGACGTCCACGAGAGGTCCACCATATCCAGTGGACGTTATGGATGATAAATAGACATCTATTGGACGTCCATGAAAGGCTATTCAGTGGATGTTTGCTGATCGACCACTATGGATGTCTAATAGACGTCTATTAGACGTCAATTTATGGACATTAGTCATGGATATGTGTGGATTAAAAATAGACGTCTATTGGACATTCGTTGTGGATGTAATCTGGACTTCGATGAAGTATCAACTGTAACCAACCGGCCATCTTGGTTAGACAAGAAAAGCGCTTATTTCGTATTCCTTTACCATAACTGTGACAAATTTATTTCTTAATTTTTGATAATTAAGCTATATTATTTTCTTAATCTGAATTTAAAAGAAGAAATGGGATTTTGTGTAGCATTCGGATGCACTAATAGAAAGAGCAAGAAATTGGAAGGAATAACATTTCACAGGTAAGAAAAATTTTGTGCTCTGCTTAAGTATTGCTTATTCGCAGTTTGCTTAGCTATCGTTTTATTATTTAATGTATTTATAATTGCAAAAAATTACATTACGTTAAAGATAGTTTAATAGTTGTTAAATTATATTATTTTTAAAGTAATTTCTAGTTTAAAACAATATTGAAATTCATGTTCTATGTATGGAACCATAAAGCAATGATTAACTCTATGCATGCTTTCTAAGGCTTATGTATGGTACATCGATATTTTAGTACATGGAAATAAAAAATATATAATTTATGTATAAATTTTCTTTCTAATTATTATTAAGCTTCTTATATCAGTTAATGTTAACGAATATAATGTGTTTGGATTAAGGACAGTAATTCTACTAATCCTTTTATAACCCAGTTAATTGTTCTTGGTTACCTTAAAAATATTCAAAAAATTTTAAAATTCATTTACAATGCGGAATATTTTTTTTATCATGAACTAATATACAGTACTTTTGCATGTTCATCTACTCTTCCTCAAACCTGAGTTTGCAAAGGGTTATAAAAATAGCTTAAAATATATATTTTAATTGTTATAGTTTTTATAGAATGTTTCTTTTTTAGAAAAAGTTAAGAATAATTTGTTTTTTATGACAATTAAGCATATATTTGTATATATAAGCATCTTTTATATTGTATAATGTGTCTTCCATAAGTGATTTTAATCCAAGTGAAGAATAAGCAAAATGTTTTGTTTTTACATTCTATATGTTATAGTTATTCCATGTATGTAATTTCATTATATGTTAAAGTTAGTTCATATTAAAGTAACATTTTTGTTCAAAAACCATAATTATGTTTGTCTCTAAAATATTTAGTAATAAATGTGTTGATCAAATTTAATATTCTAGTATTAGTTTTGATAAATTTAGATAAAAGTAAAAGCCTTTATGTCCATCTGTATACATTGTTAAAGAAGTTTAGAACATTAAGTAATATTTAACGGTTGTGTCAAATTGTTCTTTAATTTTCTGAGATAAATCAAATGTTTAAATATCTATTTGTCAAATCAGATTTTTTATGTTTAGTATATAAAATATTCATTTCTCTCTTTCCATCAAAAGTAATGATGTGTCACCTAATTTGCTGTTTTATAATTTAGAACTGATGAAAAATAGTTAAATGTGAGATTTTGATTGATGTATATATTGTATGAAAAGCTTAGTAAATTGTTCATATTTTGATTCTACCTCACTGTTATGAAATATATTAAATAATTTTTAACGTGTTGAAAAGTTGTCTTCAAAAGCTCATTGAATAGTACATCAATGGATACATTGTAATTGAATAAATTAAGGTACCAGGATTTTGCAAAAGAAATAAGAGTTTTATTTAGTATTGTATGTTGTACTTAAAAAAATTATAGTTGTACTTAAAATTTTACAATTATTTTAAATACTTTAACTATAATAAAAGAAAATTTGAGAATATTAATAATAATAATTTTGATAACAAGTCTTTATCAAGAAAATATATATAGACAAGAAAAGAAAATATAATAAATTTATAATTATACTTTCTTTAGCAAACAAATTTAATCTTTCTTGGTGATGAAAACAGTTTTTAGTTTATTATAACCTATATATTTTTAATATCAATATATATAAATATATATCAGAATTATAGGTATAAAAGATTAAAAAAATTTATTTCAGAATTTTTTGTAAGTATAGTTTTTTTTTTATCAATGTTGAGTAGACATGTAGTGCTTGATATTACAAATATCCAAAATGTAGATATCTAGATTTCTGTCAGATGTCTAGCCCTTACAAAATATGGATATTCAATTTGCAATAGTTTTAAATATCTATGAGATCTCTCTCCAATATCCAAAAGTTAATGTCTAGATGATATTTTATGATATCTAGTGGACATCCAAGTTTTGAATATCAATGGACATTTGAATATCTCAAGGATGTGATGCAGATCTAATAGATATCTGGATATGAATTGAAATTGACCTGGTTATCACATAGATATTTGTGGTTGTGTGGGTAATGTTAATTCTAGTGAAGAATAAGCAAATTGTTATGATTTTATATTCTATATGTTATATTTATTTCATGTATGTTTTCTTATTATCTGTTAAAGTTAGTTTATATTAAAATAATATTTTGTCCCAAAAACACAATTATGTTTGTCATTAAAATATTTAGTAATAAATGTGTTGGTTAAATTTAATAATATTTCTTTATTCTGGAATTAAGCATTAGAAATATTTCATACAAAATGGCAATTTATCATTTGCATGCTTATATGAATATGGTTTTGGTATATAGGATAGAAAGCTTAACTTGGGCAGATATCAAGTTAAATCAATTTTGTCTTTCTGTCATTGAGTAATACACAAGGAACTTAGTTCCATTTTTACTATATTCTGTAACTTTTAATGAAAGATGTCATTTTTTAGTATTCTTATTTCTTTTAATAGTTTTCCATAAGATGAGCAGCGGAGAGAAATTTGGATCAAAGCTATATGTCAGCAAAATTGGCTTCCCTCCAAACATAGTAAACTGTGTTCAGCACATTTCCCTGAAGAAATGATAGATCGGACATCTCTTTCTTGTGTCGGATTAAGAGATGATGCTTATCCTATTTGCAGAAGGTAAGATTGTTATAAAAATATTTTCAAAATTCATAACTTTTACTAATGAGAAATAAAAAATATCTTTTAATCATTTTAAAAGGTAGAATATATCTTTATATTTAATTCTAAAGAATTTTCTTGTAAAATCAGAATTTTCATAATTTGTTGATATTTAAAAAGAATTTTTTTTGAAACTTTTTGTTTTAAACAATGCATAACATTCAATAATTTTTATTATATTTTAAGAATTTTTAACACTTTGTTTGATATTTTAAATTCTAGGTCTAATAAACAACATGGTTTTAAAAAAGCTCTAAGTCAATCTGATATGCAAAATATTAAATTATTTCTAAAGCAAGCAGATGATTATATTTTCAATTTGAGGGTAAGTGTTGGAGGTCCAAAAATTTTAAATTCCAACAGGAAAATTGGATTTTTAGGATTTAAATTATGCATTCAGAGTGTATTGCATTTAGCAGAATCATTAATTTGTCCTGAAAATCCTCCATTATTTTACTTTCCATTTTACAAGGTCAGCCAAGATCATTTAGAACTTTTCTTTTCATCAATAAGATGTCATGGTGGCAGCAACAACAATCCAACAGCTCGCTAATTCAAAGCAGCTTATAAAAAATTGCTTGTGAATTCAGAATTGAAACCTGCATCTTCTGATAATTGTATTCCTTTAACTGAAATCGGTATTTTAAGTGTACCTAATCACAATTCACCTATTAATGTTATTAATATGTCAACCTCTCAAAATAATATTGTACATTTGTCATTAACAATCTTAAATAGAAGTCCTGATTTGATGATAGAAGAGCAAGATATATTTTTTAAACCAGATTTGCTTAATGAATTTTCTTGTGATATAATTTATTATATTGCTGGATTTGTAGTAAAAAATTAAACCAACTTATTAAATGTGAAATATGTTTAAATGCATTACAAGCAGTTACTCCCTATAATTTGTACTTGATTTCCTTCAAATCACAGGGTAAATTGATATACCCATGAGATGATGTTTACAAGATTTGTAAAGTGTGTGAATCTGTATTTAGAAGAAATGTAATGTTACACTCATTTTCAAAATTTAAAAATGTCAGAAAAATAAACATTCAATGTGAATTGGATGCTTTATCTGTGTTAAATATTGAAAATATATTTTCTCAATTGAAACTACATCAATTTGATAATGATCCTCTGGATAATCATGTCTTCCAACTAATTACAGCTGTAATTAAGCATTATTTTGTTATCTGTATTAAGCATTATTGTAAAAACACTTTAAACAATTTGAACTCTATAGGACAATTATATACAAAAGCAATTATTTTTAAAGGTCAGTAATATATTAGCTTCCTTGTATAAATAATCAAGAGATTTTTTTGTATTTAATAAAATAATATTTAAACATACTATGATTATTTTTAATTTCACTCCATAAAAGAAATTTAATTAAAAATTATTAACATTTAGTGAAAAGAGTGTGCAATAAAATAACATTTGGAGGTTTATTACATTCAAAACCTTCCTCTACTAACAATCACATTTTTTAAAGGTACTAAATTATATAGATGAGTGACATGTATATGACAACAATAAAATTTCTAACCTTGAAAAATAACAAAAATTATTAAAACTTAAATTATTTTTATGTTATTAAATTATTTTTATAACTTATTTCCTAGCTTGTGAAAAATGTCAGAAAAATAAACATTCAATGTGAATTGGATGTTTTATCTGCTTTAAATATTAAAAAATTATTTCCTCAATTGAAACTTCATAAATTTCATCATGATCCTCTGGATAATCATGACATCTAACTAATTAAAGCTGTAATTAAGTATTATTTTGTTGTCAGTGTTAAGCATTATTTTAAAAATACTTTAAATAATGTGAACTCTATAATTGTATACAAAAGCAATTCTTTTTAAAGGTCAATAATATGTTACCCTCCTTTTATAAATAATCTAGAAATGTTTTGTATTCAATAAAATAATATTGAAGCATATTGTGTTTATTTTTAATTTCACTCTATAAAAGAAATTTATTTAAATTATTACCATTTTGTGAAAAGGTGTGTAAAAGAATTACATTAGACCTAATGCATTTGATAGGATATGCCACTACTCCTAGCTCTATGAATGTTATCGTAACTTGTAAAATTAAGCAAGGAAAAATATTCTAAAAGTATTATTTGTAAAAATTGTTTAAAATTGGATTTAATTTGCAACAAATATTTATCTGATGTAAATTAATTTTTATGTAATCATTTGAGGTGAAGTAATTTACTATACTAATTTTCAATTATAGTAATTATAAGGTACACGTTCATTTCATATTATAATTCGTGTTTATGCAAGTATCGGAAAATGTTTCTATTTTTTTAAAATTCTGCTTCTTTACATTTTGGGTAAGTTACTAGCTATTAAATCATTTGATAGTCTAAAAATTTGTCAACTAGCTTTTGGTAAGATTTCATGTTTGTTTTAGTGTAAACTAAATTTTCTGCTTTACTAATTTATATTAGTAGACAAATGCACAAATTAATGGATTCAGGAACTGATATAAATTCATGAGAAAGTGTTTAGTTTAATTAAATCAGGATTCGGTATTTGAAGACTACAATCAACAAGTGGACCCACAAGAAATTTTCAATTAATCCCTTATTGTATTTATGATATGGAAAAAAAAAACAGATTTTAGAATAGTCATAGATTGCTAACAAATCCATTCTGGTGCGATAATCTACATGTTTGGGGCATTTGGTACCGGTAGTAGTAACTCCTGTGATTGAGCCACCTTTTAAAAGTAACATAGTGATTTTCATTTACTTTTTGTCCACAATTTATTGAAAAAAAAATAATAATAATTCCATACAAGAAGAAAATAGCTCATAATTATAATTTTAATTTGTACAAATTAGAAATTGTAAAAGGACTTTTAAAAATAAAAATAGATTCTTCAAAATTATAAAAAAATAATTGTGAATTTTTTTAACAAAATACTTAAATACAGAACTGAAAAAATAAGAATATTAAATAAGTTCATTATAATTAAGTTTAATTGAAATACATGTTCTACACAAAATGATACAACACTTTAAACTCCTGAATTTTTATTTTTTCATTATGTGATTTTGAACTCTATTAATAAAGAATACATTCGCTTATCAGCACAACTTTTACAATGTCATAATAATTATTTTCAAATCTCTAAATGTTTTTTTCTTCTAGATGCTGTAAGAAAAAAATGGAGCTTTGTGCAATGTTACTGATGCAATACTTATATCCTGTGTGAAAAATTGGTTACGGCATGCAAAAACTAGATATTTGAATGAATTGAAAAAAATTGTAGAATAATAAAATGTTTTATTTATATGATGTTTTGAATTCATTTTAAAATACATGTTCTATTAGTATAATGCTGCATTTACTTATTACTGTAAAAGTTTTTCAAACATTAATTTCTCACTGTAAATGGTCTATTTTTTATTTTGCTTGTTTCGCAAAAGTCCTTACTGCGTTTTCGCATTTTCTCTTCATATTATATCAAAATATTCTGTTGAGCATTTTTTGTGATGTTAAACATCACAAAACAGAAATATATCATTTATTTTTAAAAAATCAAATGGGATATCCCATCTGCCAAACTTTTTTAATCATAATGTGTAATTAGAATGTAATATTTTTTTAAATAATAAATTAAAAGTGACTGAATAGATTTGGTAAATATAAGGCTACCTTTAATCTCTTAAAACTCTGTTTTGAAACTTAATACTCAAAGAAAAATCCAAATTTATTCAATATACATGTGCATTTTCTTGCTTTAAGTTCATTTTTTATCTTTCTGGTTTGATAACGCTCAATTGAATCGATGTCAAATTTCTAAAGCAAAATGTTTTAAATAAAGTGATACTAAGAATTAAAATTGATATTTTACATTAGATATATATTTATTCTATAGCTGTGTAATTGAACCAAATTTATTGCATTTGATGTTTTCTACAATATAGATTTTTTTATTGTAAATCAATATTTTCATGCTCAAATATCTTTAATTAAAAGCAAATAATTAATATTTCTGATTTGCATGTAATACTTAAAGCATTTTATGTTGGAATTACAACTTTTTTAAGGTAAGTCGAAATTTAAAATTAATCTGAAAAATTTCCTGTGTTGTAAGAAATAAAATATCTTTTATATGAATACTTAGTAAAATTTATTTTTCTGAAATTAAGTTAATTTTAATATTTTATAAAGTAAAAGTAAGCAAATTAAAAATTATTTATTTAATATTTACGCAATTCAGTTGAATATAAAAATTTAAAAGTGACAACAAAATATTTCACAACATAAGAAACGGCCATTCATAAAAAATAATAGTATATGATTGGAGGATCATGCGCATTCTGCCGTGTCAGATTAATGACGTCACTACCAATGCTATGTGACGTCATATCCAAAACACGTCCACCAGTGGTTATCTGTGGACATCCATTAGACGTCTACTGGATGTCTTCTGGACGGTCAGTGGATGGTGCACTGGATCATTTATGGACGTCCAGTGGATGTCTACTGGATCACGGTGGATCATCCAAATAACATCCAGTGGACGTACTTGTGTTGTGTGGGTTACTTCTTGCACTTGCATGGTTTCAAGTATACTAATTTTGAACACCCCACAATTTTTGTAATATTTTTTCACATATCAATGCAAAACAATATAATCATACTATGTCAGTAATTGATCATCAAAAAATTGCATCACACTCCTGAAAAAATAATGCTTATTAAGACATATTACATCACAACAAGGATCGACACACAAAGGTAATTAAACATGTGGTTTGAAAAATAAACAGAATATTAATTTTTGTAGTTATAAATAAGATTTATAATTTAACCCATGCAGTGAAATATAATTTATAAAAATCACTTCCTATATCTATAAATTAAAAGAGAATAGTATTCACTGACTATCTGCAAGTGAAATGAAAAAAGTGGCTAATAATTAAGAGCAAATTTCAATGCGCATGCGTGAAAATTTAGAAAGATGGGAGTAACAGATGTAAATTCAACAGCCAACATTCGGGGGACTAGATCTCTCAAGGACTAAGTCTCTCGGAGAAAAGATTAGTTCAGCTTTTCCTAATGTTGTCAAGGTCTAGCTCAGTAGGAGAAATTTCCGCCGCCCTTATCCGCTTGTCGAAATCTCACTTTTTCCTTGGATCTGGTTTAATAGCGGAGTTCTAATGCACCAAAAATCAATAATTACTATTTGTTAATATTTCTTTAGTGGTAGATACAACTCTAGTGAGATGAAAGAAAATAATTTAATAAAATGAAAAACATTTGATTAATTGTGAGCTAAAATATAAAGCATAATTTATAAATTATTAGTAAAAATAAATTATGAGCAGCTTCCCTTTACTTTTTGCATGCATTATGTATATATATGTAAAATTCTTTTCCTTTCAGAACAATCTAATATGGTAAACTGATATTAACTATGAATAATAAGTTGACATGGACATTAACCAAGATATCACCAAAGCCACTCAAGCATATGGAAGAATTAAAGCAATTATAGGAAAACAATCAAAGCTATCATTAAAATTGAATTGCCTTCTCTACATCTCAATGAGAAAACCTATTATAACCTATGCATCCCCAATATGGAAAAATATTAGTAAAGCAGATCAACGAAAACTACAAATTTTTCAACAAAAAATGCTAAGATATATTACAAACGCTCCATATTATATAAGAAACCTCAAAATAAATGATATTTTAGCACATTTAAATAAATTAAAACTTTTACGATAAAACAAAAAATTGCAAAGCAGTAAATTTCAAAGAGGTCTTCAATTATGAATATTTAAGCGAAGGTAAATGTAGACCAATAGCAAAGCATTTTCTTTGTGAAAATGGATAATTATATAGTGTATATATAAGATATATAGTTTATATAGAGTCTATATATTTAGTATTATATTATAACCCAGAAAAAATTGATGTGTCATTTATTATAACCCAGAAAGACAATTATTTCATTTCATATACAACTATCAATTCGACTTAGGAAATATATGCCATTACCAACCACGCCCTCCACAAAATGCTCAATTCTGATTGGTCGGCACAACACTATTCTAAAACATTTATGCAAAGAGTTTGCAAAACACGAAAGTAAAGCCAAGCATTCCTATATGGAACTACAGAAGATGAGAAGGAGTCATATATATATATATATATATATATATATATATTTAAAATACGTAGATCTAGGTAGGCGTTAATTTAATTTGTCTCTGTAGTCGTAATTGCGATTCTGAACTTGGGTGTTTTGTAATGTCTGCGTAATATTTTCCTATATAATAAAATTCTCTTATTGCTAATTATGTTTATCAATTCATCTTAATAATAAATACAAATTCTAAATAAGCTTACCTTGAGCAGGTTTTTAATTTCTTTATTAACATAGGACATACTTAAACAGGACAAGACATGGAAAAAGAACAAGACATGGAACAAAGAACATCTACATCGCTGGGCGCAGAATCTTATTCTGTTTGTAAACAAAGATATTCCTACAGTGCGCCCTCTATAGACATATAGTTGCGACATCCTCCCCCCCCCGATAAACTTCAGAAGTTCATAAAGAATAGAGTTTAAATTAATACTAAGTTGATTCACAGATTTTCAAAACAATAAGATCAATACTTAATAATAATCACATAATAATACTATGTTGTAGTGATAATAACATATACCTTTTTAACAACATAATAATGTAAAAATTAATATATATATTTTAGCTTTACATATTAATTTCTAAAGTTAATTTCAATATCAAAATTCAAACCTAAATAAAGATACATACATATATATATATACTGCTTACAGTAATTATAAAGCTACTCATTATTTCAGCAGCTATTCTATTACAATTCTGTAAAAGAAAAAGAAAATATAAAGTTAAACAATGTTACAAAATGTATCATAAAGTTCAATTTTCATAAAGTTCGATTGGATACAGCAATTGAATTGGACGTTTCAAATGAGTCCCAGACGGAAGTCTCCCTGTACAGGATCGTGTCTTTCCATCTCTGCCAATATGAACGTCTGTGACGATACCACATTTCCACATAAGCTTTGGCACTTTTTCCTCGTGAATTAGAACAATTGAGTCCTTCTTTATTAAGATAGGATTTTTCTTTCTTCAGGTGGATTGATGAGCAGACCTTAGTTCCAAAAGATAGGATTTCTTCCATCTGTTCCATAAGGTAGTCACTATTTTTTGTTGATGCTTATATTTTCTGGTGAGGACATCTTTCGTTGAAAGGGGTAGTACGGATTGTCCAGGAAGAGACAATATTCGTCTACCTATCAGGAAGTGAGTAGGCGTCAGAATCACTGACTCATTTTCTTCATCTATATAAGTTAGTGGTCTAGAGCTCAAAATGGCTTCAACTTCTACGACCGTGGTTTCAAGCTCCAAATAATTTAGAGATGTTTTCCCTAAAACTTTCTTGAGGGAGGTCTTCACAGAGCGAACAAGTCTCTCCCAAAATCCTCCCCACCAAGCTGCCTTTTCTACGATGTTTTTAAAAGTTATTCTTCGTTCACTAAAATAATTTCGGCATTCTTCTTTGCTTAAAGTTTCATTTAAAAGATTAAAACCTCTTTTCACTTTAATGAAAGTTTTCGCATTATCTGAATATATTGTTTTACATAGTCCTCGACGGGATATAAATTTTTTAAATGCTCTCAAAAATGACGGTACTGACATGTCAGTTGTCAGCTCTAAATGTATAGCACGTGTTACTGCGCAAGTAAATAGCAAAATATATGATTTCTTCGTTTCTGAATTTTCGAATATGTACAGAGGACTTAAATAATCTAATCCAATTATTTCGAATGGAAATACTTCCCTCACACGATCTGGAGGTAAATAAGACATTTCTTTGGTAGCAGGCTTCGCTCTGAATTTCCTACATAAATTGCACTTGAATATTAAAGATTTTACTCTTTTACTCTTCTCCTTTAGGGATGAAAAACCTTTCTCTCATTTCTGATAGTGTCTCTGATAACCCAGCGTGCCCAGTGTTTTCGTAACATCTGCGAATAATTAATTCAGTGAACTCGTCCTTACTAGGCAGCAACAAAGGATGTTTCTATTCATAACTCAAGTCTGAAAATTGTAATCACCCACCTATTCTAATCAGTCCATTATTATCAAGAAATGGTTTGTACAAGGCTATTTTTGAAGAAACTGGTAACTTTTGGTTAGAATTTAAACTTTTTATTTCTGTAGAAAATTCTTTCTCTTGTGTTCTTTTAATCCAGTAAATTTCGGAATCATTCAACTCTTCAGCTGTCAGTGGTCCTACTTTTTTATTCCCGTTATTTCTCAAGTTAAAAATAAATCTTTTGATCCACGCAGTAACTCTAAGTAATTTTGTAAAATTATTAATATTACGTATCTCCAATAAGTCCTTAGTATTTGACTCAATACAAATAGCTTGTAAAATTATGCATTGTTTCTTCTTCTTTTCCTCTTCAGCTATTTTCATTTCTAGGTCTGGAAACGCTATAGACCAATGGTTACGTTCCTCAGAAAGCCAATAAGGTCCATTGAACCATGCTCGATTTTCTTTCAACCTTAAAGAATTTTAACCTCTCGTTAAAACATCAGCAGGATTTTCTTCCCCTGGACAGTAGTTCCATGATGAGAAATCAGTGATGCCTTGAATTTCAATTATTCGGTTGCAAACAAATGGTTTCCATCTTTTAGCATCTCCTTTCACCCAATGAAGTACTATCGTAGAATCAGTCCAATAAAAGCAGTTATTTACATCCAAATTTATTTTATACAAGATATATTTCGTTAGCCTACAACCTATTACAGCACCCATTAACTCTAAACGCGGAAGAATCATCTTTTTCAGATGAACAACTCTAGATTTTGATGAAAAAAAAATGTAGTTTTTATTTCATTATTCTCAATAAACTTAAAATACACGACAGCACCATAAGCTTAAATACTACTATCGCTGAAACAATGCAATTGAATGTCAGATATCCCCTTAATGCTGTTACTTTTAAAGTAATGTCTTTCGATTTGAATTTCATTTAAATTAATTAAACCCTCACACCACCTTTTAAATCTTTTTTGAATGTCTGACGGTAATAGTTTATCCCACTCATATCCAGTAATCCAGCATTCCTGCATAAGGATTTTACACGTAACAGTAAATTGAAGAATAAATCCTATAGAATCATAGAGTTTACCAATTACTTTTAATATAAATCTCTTTGTAATTTCTACATCTGGATTCAGTATAATAACCTCTGGTACTGGAATCTTTAATGTATCTTTTCTACAATCCCAATAATATCCTAAAACCTTGCTACAATCTGCTAATGGCACCAGACCAGGGTTTTCTTTTTCGTCCCATTTCTGCTGTAAGGAAACACAGTTTGTTTTCCATTTTCTCATGTTAAAACTAGCCTTTTGCAAAACCCTTTTCATGTCTTGTTTAATTTTTATGGCTTATTTTTCACTGTCTGCACCACTTATTAAATCATCAACATACATACAATTTTCAATTAAATCACTAACAAGTGGATAATTATCTCTGAAACTTTCAGCATGATGCTTAAGTGTAGCTGCTAACAAAAATGGGCTACAAGTTGCTCCAAAAATAACTCGAGCTATTCTGAGAACTTTATATTCTTTTTTTAGTTCCCCGTTTCACCAAATAATCTAACTGCATCTCGATCTTCAGGTGAAAGTAAGATCTGCAAAAACGCTTCTTCAATGTCCGCTGTAAATGCAATTCTATGTTGTCGAAAGTTAATTAATATTCCTAATAATTCTGGATTAAGATTTGGTCCAGCATCTAAACATTCATTTAATGAAAGAAAATTTGTGGCATGAGTGGAGGCATCAAATACCACGCGTAATTTTGTTGTAACCTTATCTTCTCTAAGTACTCCTTGATGTGGCAGGTAAAATGATATTTTCTCGGGATTATCAGAAATTTCTTCCACTATTCCTCTTTCAAGGTAATCATCGATAATTGTTTGATATCTTTTGAAGAATTCTGGATTTTTCTTAAATTTCCTAGTTAAACAATTTAGTCTGTTAAAGGCTATTTCATAGTTGTCTTTCAACTCCTCAACCTTTTCGTTAAAGGGTAGTTTAACTTGATAACGGTTATCTTTTCAACTAATGGATTTTTTAAACTGATTTAAAATTTCGTTTTTCTTATCAGTATTATTACTTTCGTTTTTAATTCCAGTTGATTCAATCTCCCAAAATTTACGCAATATCATGTTAGATTGGACATCTAGATTGCTTCCTATTGTATGAACAGCTACTTTCATAACGTTAGCAGACTGCTGTGTGATCATCCTATTTGATGTAGCAACTGAACCATTAATCGTCCAGCCGAACATTGTTTGACATGCAACTAAAGTTCTTGACAATCTACGAACTTAACCAGTTACAATTTTCGAGTAATAATCACTGCCTATTAACAAAGAAAGCTGTAAATGCCGTTTATTGAAGCTTTGATCCGCTATTTTTATTCTGTTTTTCTTACATTGCATAAATATATCTTTTGCAGGTGCACTTACATGAGCATTGCTAATATTCAGTGCTCCTAAAGCTTCGATAACTAAATGTTTTCGCATAAAGGGATAATTTATTTCAACTCTCACTTTATTTCTTTTTTCTATAACTGGTTCAGTAGAACCAAACGTATAAATTTTTAACTCTTCTTGTCCTACTATTTTTAAATTTAACTCTTTAGAAACCCGTTCAAGGATAAAAGATCGGCAACTACCATTATCTATCAAACATCGAAATTTCTTATTTCTATTATTTCCTACAATATTTACAGTTGCGGTTTGCAAATAAATATTATTAATTTTGTCCTCTTCTGAAACAGAAGTGACAGCAGTATCCGATTTCACATCAATTTTATTAATATATTCATGTAAGAAACAATTATGTTTCCCCATACAACCATTACACCGCATTTTCGAAAAACAGTTATACGCAGTGTGGTTTCTTTTAAAACATAAAAAACATTTCCCCTTCTGTTTTAAAGCGTTTTTCTTCTCGAGAATAGACTTAATACATTCTTTAGTACTATGTTTATTTGGGGTGTCACTCTCGCAAAATTCGCATGCCCTCTCCTTTTCTGCGGTTCCGATGTTTAACGCCAGCGCAGTCGCATTTTGTTGTTTGTATTTTTGTGCGGGGTGAAAAGAATTATGACCTTTCGCTGCGAAATACTTCGGGTATCCCTTTGAGTACGACTGGTCTTTCACTTCATTCGTATCACGAAATAAAACTGTTTTTTCCCTATTTTCGATTTCATTTCTTAAAAATTCTAAAAGTTTAAGCAATCCCAATCATCATTTTTATTATACGAGTATCTATTGTATTCTAAAACTATATTTTCTGGCAACAATTTTAATAAGATAGGAAAAAACAAGCTACCGTAATTATTTAATTGTATTCCAGCGGCTTCAAGTGAGCGAACTTGAACATAACATGCATCGCACAGCTGGCGCAATTCTTTTAACTGGCCGCATGATTTTACAGGACGCATATTTAACAACACATTTATATAAGATCTAACAATGAATCTTTTTGCCCATATCTTTTCTTTTGTAATTCTACAGCAGTATAATAATTATTTTCTGTTAAAGTCAAACCTTGAATTGAAACCAAAGCTTCACCTTTTAAAAAGGATTTTAAGTAGCTAAATTTATCCGTATTCGAAAAATTCTTATTTTCATGTATCGATCCCTCAAACTGACTCCAAAATTCTTGCCAATTTTCGATGTTCTTCTTCTTTTTAGAATTGGGTTTGTATGTCATTGGGCACCTCTGCTTTTATCAGCATTTTGTACCATTAATCTCCAAACCCAATGTTTCCTAATTCCAGTTACTCGGGTCTCCCACTTCATTAATAAAGTCCGATAACCCTTTAATGGAGTCTAGGTGTAACTCTCTTGAATGGATGATACCTAAAGAAGTTAATCAAGGGAGGGCAAGAGCCTCACATTCGTAAATGATATGCTCTGCCGTTTCCTCTTGCATATGACATTTCCAGCAGATAGGGTCTTGCTGAAACAGACCCATCTGGTCAGAAAGTCGGTCATGCTAGGGATAGTTTCCTGACTTCCACCAGAAGAAGATGGTTTGGAGGTCATTTCTACCTCAAGTGAAGGATTCATTGCTGCTTCTTTACAAGATTGCCTCTAAGTTCCCTTGTCTTTTTCAGCAAGGTCTACTTCAGAGGCTTCACCTGCAAATGCAGAAAGGTTTGTTATTTCTTGTGTCTTTTCAGCCAAAAGATAACAATTAAAAAGCTCAGGTAATATAAGTCCACCCAGCATTGCCTGAGTTACTGGGCAAGGCAAATTACTCTAGAAGTTCGCCAGGCAACTAGAGGCTCCGTTAAGACACCAATACCGCGGTGCGAATTAGCAATAGGCACGGATCGCTAACGCTTAACTTCAAAGCAACCGCTGTTTCGTTAGATTCGACCGACATATTTAATTTCAAATATATTGTGCAAGCAATAAAATAATTAAATATATTTTTATGCAAGACAAAAACAAATAATTCCTATTCATGATTATTCCTGGGGAATCAGCTTTTGTTTACCATTCTATTGTTTTCTTTGAAACGATTAAATTTTCGAAAAGTTTGTTTGCAAAAGAAATGGTGATTGCCTGTGTTTTGTCAATGTTTAAATTTATTTTCTATTTTTCGAACCATTTGGTTAGTAAATTTAAGTATTTGTATTTAAGTATACCAAAATTTATGAAAATCTTTAGACATGCCTAGCATAAGGAAAGCAAATGCAAGCTTGTTTCTTTTGGCTCTGCCAATGTTATCTACGATTCTGATAAGTTGTTTGGTGGTGTCAAGATTTTTACGAAATTTAAATTGTTCATTGGGTAATTTATTAAAATGTTTTTGGAGTCTTTTGAATATTATTCTTTCGAAAATTTTGTTCATTGTGCTGAGGAAACTTATTGGTCTGTAATGGTAAAGGCATAGTTGGGATTTTAAGTGGTTTAGGGTGGTGTTATGGATGCTTTTTTCTACTGCTTTGGGAAGTAGTTTATTTTTAAACAGCTGTTGTGTGTAGATTTTTTCAAGCAGTGTTAGATGATTTTCTGACATGCTTTTGAGCATTTTATTGCTTGCATTGTTAAGACTTGTGGCTTTTTGTTTTTGAAATTTTTAATGTTTTTTATTTTTTTTTTGTTTTTTGTGTTTCTAAGAATAATTGGTCTATCTTCGGTATTATTTTTTAGAAAATGTTTGACAATTCTTCTGATATTAATATCAGAATCTTCTTTGGTGGTGGTAAATTACTCTTCAAGTGTATCTGCAGACTTCAGCTTTATCTTCAATGCTATGTACTAGGCCGAGTTTGCCATGTAATGGTCTATTAATATGGATGTAACTTCTGAGTTTTCTAGAAAGTTTCCAAAATGAGTTAGGTTCTGTCCGTAACTTTTCCGTTTTTCCCTTTCAAGTATTTTGTTTATACATTCGCAGAGTTTGCGGATATTTCTGTTAAATTCATTTGTTTTTAAACTTTGGATCACTAGTTTTCTGCAATTTTTCTGTGTCCAATTCCGTTGTTTAATCTTTATATCTTTTGGTAGAATATGATAGTTAAGTATGGAGTCTTTAAAAGTAGTAGCTTTCGTTATGGCTGTTTGAAGATCTTCGTTAAAGGTCTCTATTCTGTTGTCTATTTCATTAGTGTTGTTTGGGATGGAATCAAAGATACTTTTTCTAAAGCGTATGTTATGGTAAAGATTATCAATTAATTTTCTTTATTTTTGGTTTGATTTCCGTCGATGTATTTCATATTGTAGCTATGATGGGCAGATAATCAGATGAAATGACCTTGATTATATCAGCTGCTAATTGAATATGTGGATTGCTGGTGAAGAAGTCAAGAATGTTTGGGCGATGATTTGAGGAATAATAGGTGGGATATATTGGAGCAATTACTTTAAGTTGCAGTTTATTTAAGACTTTAACTAGTTCTATTCCATTATTGTTATTGTTGCAGTATCCCCAGCTGATATTTTTGTGCTATTAAAGTCTACCCCAATTATTATTGCCATATTGTCAGGAACGAGATTTTTCATGTTATTATAGATTACTTTATTACTCGGAAGGTTGTATAATGCAGTTTAATAGATGAATAGTTCTGTGTTTTGATGAGAACAGAAATCTATTCAAATCGGTCAGCGTTATTTTTGCTGTATTCGGTTGCTCTGCAAGAGTTCATTTTGCTGTAATGGCAATTCCTCCTATGTAATTTAGTCTATTGCATCTGGAAGTGTTACAGTTTGCAATTTTAAGGGAGCTCTGTTCATTGAAGTGAGTTTTTGTGACTAAGCATATGTCTATGTTTTATAGTTATGAAATCTTTTAATTCAGCTGTTTTATATGTATTTCCATCAGCATTCCATGCTGCAATAATGAAGGAAGAAAAGCTATTAACATTTTTAGACATTATTTTCTTTTTGTTTTTGGCTGGCTGCATTTGTGATAGTGTATTTAAGACTTCTAAAGATTCCAGATGTTTTATAAAGTCAATTAAGTTCAGTTGCAATTTGGTGAGAGCCAAACAGTTGGAAAACAATAATCAAACAGATTCAAACACAAAAAGAGTAATAGAAAACACAATTAAAAACTAGAAACGGCAAATTTACAAATTAACACCCAACAAATTACACCAGATCAAAAAATAAATAGTATTAAAAACTAAAAAACAGCAAAGCTCCAGAACAAGATGAAATTACTAAAAAATGTAAAAAAAAAAAAAAAAAAAAAAAACCCTCATTATAAACATGACACAAATAATCAGTAGCATAATTCAACTAACATACTTTCCTAATATATAAATAACAGCCATCATAAAACCTCCACCTAAGCCTGGGAAAAACCACACTCAATAAAAAAAATCATTGACCAATAAGCCTCCTTTCAACTATTAGCAAAATAGCAGAGCAAATATTACACCAAATTAATAGTTTCATGAGAAACAATAAAATAAATATTCATGAACAATTCGGATTTAGACCGAAATATTCAACTGTACAACAACTGCTCTGAATTACAGAATTTATACATGAGGGATACATGCAAGGACAGGCAACTGCTGCAGTAATGCTGGATGAGGGCAAAGCTTCCATTCGGGTCTGGATCAAAGGTCTTATTTACTAACTCTTCAACTTCAAATCCCACTTATAATACTAATTAAATCATACCTCGAAAATAGAAAATTTATTGTGAATTATAAAAGTTGTAATTCCGCACTCCAAGAAATAAAAAGTGCAGTTTCAGAAGGAAGTAAACTAACCCCAATTCTCTTCTTAATATATGTTAATGACATCCCAAAATGAAACTAATAAACTGGGTCTTTTTGCAGATTACACAGCAATATTAAAGAAAGGTATACTTAATATTTTAACAAAAAATTTAAACAAATACTTAAATCTACTAATTAAATAGTTTGAAAGATGGAAAATGTATTTAAATATTTATAAAACACAGGCAATCATTTTTCTTTTACAAAACAATAGAATAGCAACCAAAAGTTGACTACCTGGGAATAATCATGGACGAGACACATTGATCCCCAAATTGAAAAAAATTAAGAATAAATTCAACGAGATGAAAGCAAACCTGTTCCCATTAATTGGTAGAAATTCTACATTAAACTTCAAAAATAAAAAATTAAATCATTCTCAGACCAATAATTATGTATGGATCACAAATTTACGGTGCCACAGCTAAAATAAATTTTCAAAAACTAAAGATATCTTCAAAATATCTCACTAAGAATGATTACAAATGCTCCATGGTATTGTAGAAATAAAAAAATTTTACATTAAACTGGAATCCCAACATTAATTAAATACATCAGTGTTTCTGAACTGAATTTACTCCAAGGACCGATAAAATATTTCGGCACGTTCGCGTGGACCGGTAATATTAATAATTTGACCCAATGCTCTATTTTTCACAAAGACAAATCATGAAGACATACATAATTTTTAAAGCATTTTGTTTGTTATAATTTACATTTGTATATTCAGCTTACTTATATAATATTGCATCGAGAATAAAAGCACCAAAACTTAATTAAAACACCAAGAAAATTCCAACATGAATGATATATTTATTTTTTTTTAATTAATATATTAGCCAAAACAACAATGAGTCGAAATGTGAACAACGTAAGTAGATACCAAATAAACAAAAAATAATTTACCAAAATAAAGAATATATAAAAACTAAAATTAATGAGATTGCTGCTGGTCTTTTGTTGCTGACTAAACTGTCAATCATAGGCTTTAAACCAGTTACAGCAATACGTAAAGCAGGTGCAAGAGCAAATCGATTTCTATGTTTCGTCTTAATAACAGACATAGTCGAAAATGTTGTTTCACACAAATAAGTTGAGGAAAAAGGCAATCAATTCTTCAACGCCTTTGCATGAAGATTGGGGTATTCTGTTGCAGTCTTTATCCAGAATTGATAGATATTTATTGATTTGAACTGAGATTTAAGTCCTAGATCTGAAGACAGTTCAATAAGTTCTGTTTCCTAGACTGTAGTGAGATTGTTATCATAATTATCAATAAATGGATTGATTATCCACAGATTACCTGAACGTACATCTTCTTCTGGGGGATAATACTGATCAAAAGCTATTGATAGTTCTTTTAAATGCTCCTAAATAACGCTGATAACGCTCTTCTAATCCATGTCATTAGTATTAATGTAATCAAAGAAGGAAGCAAACATATCAAAAGTGTTTTCTTCCGCACGTTTATACCAGAGTTTCAATTTCTTTTTGAAAGCATCAATCTTATTGTAGAAATTGAAAACGGTATTAGTTTTACCTTGAAGACTTAAATTTAGTTCATTTACCAGTGAAAATATGTCTGAAAGGTACGAAAGCAAGGCTACCCATTCTTTGTTCTGAAAATGTCTGCTCAAGAATGATCCCTTTTGATTTAAAAACAATTGTACCTCATTTCTTAATTCATACAACAGCTTAAGGACTTTTCCTCTGGTTAGCCAGCGTACTTCGGCGTGTAACAATAGTTGTACATGATCTGATCGGATTTCTTGGCATAAAGTTGTAAACAATCTTTAATTAAGGGCGTTACTTTGATAAAATTTACAATTTTTACCGATTACAGAAGAATGTCATTCAGTTGTGGGGACAATTTCTTTGCTGCTAAATGTTCGCGATGAATAATGCAGTATGTGACTATTAATCCTTCTGATGCTACGTCTGTTATTCTCTTTGCAACACCTGTATGTCTTCCAGTCATAGCAGCAGCGCCATCAGTACACAAACCAATGCATTTTTTCCAGTCACAATGGAGTTAGTTTCAATATAATTATTAACTGTCTTTAAATATTTCAGCACATGTTGTTTGGGATCGTAGTTCGATACAGCACATCAATTCTTATCTAATATCATTGGTTGCATAGTCAATGTAACGAACATAACATAATAATATGGCATTGTTTGAGACGTCAATTGACTCATCCATTTGGACAGCAAACCATTTCGATTTACGTATATCTTGGAGTAGTTGACTTTCTTTGTCGTATGATAACTCACACATTCTTCGTCCAATAGTATCATTGGACAGAGGCAAAGCTTTCATTTTATCTGCAGCAGATTGACCCAACACTTCAGAATACACGTCTTTCAAACACGGTTTGACAAGATCTTCAGCAACTGAGTATGGTTTTTTAGATTTAGCAATACGCTGAGCAACTAGATACGATGCTTTTAAAAGCGATTTATCAACCGAGAAACTTGTTTTAAAAGCATCCTTTTGAATTTTCATCTCCAAACTTTTTCTCCTGAAAATGACCAGTGGTTGCTTTCCAGTTTTGGTTCCTTCGTTTGTAAATGCCGCATAAGCTTGGAAGGTTTCGTGCTTTCATTGCAGAGAACATCTCTACAAACAACACATTCAGGTTTTGGACAATTGTCTTCTGCTTGAGGCCAGAGGATAAAACCATATTTCAAATAATCTGCGATGTAGTGCCTTACAAAGCTTTTTCTTATTTTGGAAGATTGTGGACTATATTCACTTTCATCTGTATTCGAAGGGGCGGACGACGTACTTGGATTTTGAAAATCCTTTCTTTGCACGAAATTTAGTAATGTGCCTTTCGTTTCCTTCTTACTCATTCTGGTTATTGATTTTATATACCTAAAGTTACAGAAATAGTAGTTATAGCATAATATTAAATTCAGAAGTTATTAAAAACTTACGTTGATAAATAGTTTTCAAGAATTGCCCAAGTGTGCAGAGTAATCAAAATCAAAAACAAAACTTAATCAAGACGCCAGACGCCTTGAACACTGCGATACTGCGATAGTCAGCGTTCAAGTAATCAGGGATACGCAAGGCACCAAGGCAGACAGGCGCACCCTAACTGGTGTTCTAAGCAGTGTTGCCAGAACAATTTGCTTAAAAGGAATAAGTCGACAGTTCAAAATGTAATAGATTTCATAGAATAGTAAAAAAGAGTGTCGAGGTACCGGCAGTTTTTTTTTTTAATTTAGGTAAAGGGAATTTTGTATATTTCATAAAAACTCAAAATAGTAAGAGATTTGGTGAGTAACGTAACAACGTAAAAGGACTGCTGAATAATAATAGATCTATTATAATTATAATAGACTGGCAACGCTGGTGGTATGGCAATTTATGAAACGCGTTTAGGTACATAGTTGCCAGTTTGTTGTATTTTTTATCAAAGATTACATTATTTTTTAAACTAGTTAACTATTATTATTGTAATGTAGGTACTGTATCGGTGGTCGGCCTATAAAAGCTGGGTATTTCGAGGACCGGTAAATATTTCTTGCGGACCGGCGATTGAGAAACACTGCTCTAATCTACTACTTGAAGTCTGATAACTGACTAGACGGTTCCAAAGTTTCCTTTCCTTAGACACTTTTAAGTATGTCCAAAATTATTGATATATATTTGTTCCATATTATCCTGCGCATGTGATTTACTGATTGAGTACATTTGCTCAGTTTTTCTCCTCAAACTCTACCAATTATAATTTTACTATGCATTATGATCTTATTTGTTTGTCGTGAGAATAAATATAGATTAACATCGTGTTGCTCTATCACTGTAATTATATATATATATATATATATATATATATATATATATATATATATATATATATATATATATATATATATATATATATATATATATAAACACACACACACACACATATATATATATAATACACACACATATATATATATATACATATATATATATATATACACACACACACACACACACACACTATATATATATATATTTGGCATGCCATACTGATTCATAACCATTTCTGTCTAAGGAGACTACTGCTGCTCCTATTTAATTTCCTATTTTTGATCTATAGGTGAAGATGTTGATCTTGCCTTCTTTAAAGGTTGGAATGTTAGTTTTTTCGTCAACTGAAATCTGTGGTTCCATTTGAAAGATTCCTGGTTGAATTGAATCCATCTTCATTTCAACTTCAATATCTAACTGTGATGGGAGAGGAGGATCAAGACATGGAATTTGGCTACGTGTAAGGCGAATAAATTTTGCTTCAGCTTCTATTGTAAGGTTAATTGGCGGGATCCCCGTTATTACTTGGAGTGCTGATGTTGGAGTAGTGCGAAGTGCTCCTGTGATGTTGAGGAGAAATTTTCGCTGTATAGAATTGAGCTTTAGGGTATAACTTAGTAGAGAATATAGTTCCCCAAATGGTTGTTCCAAATAAAATCACTCTTTCTGTCACAGTTTTAAATAATACTTTCTGCTGCTCTCAAAGATATACCTGTCAAGCTTAAACAACCAAAAGCAAGTAACCCTATACTAGGAAGATGGAGAGAACACAGAGTATTGAAAGATATACAGACAAAGTATTAGCATATTAAGTTAAAACAACAGGATAAAAAGAAGTTCAACAAAAGCGTATCAAATTTCATTTGCTTAAAATGCAGTAATGATATTCTTTTATGACTTATAATACTATTTCATTATCATTTTATGCATTGCATTATTATATGACAGAGATTAAGGAATATTGAATAATTTGAATTGTAAATTGTTTCGAATCAGTCAAAATATTTTATAAAAATAATACGATATTACTTGAAATATTACAATAATGTTTGAAGTGTACATTAGATTTTATGCAAAATATTTTAGTTGGTACAATAAATACCCTTCAAATATTAAATTTTTGAATTCTGTATTATTGTTTAATGTATCAAAAGCTAAATAACAAAGTTAAATAATTCATAAAAATGGAAAACAACTTCCAAACAAAGCAGTTTTGTCTTCAATGGAAATTACATCTGCTATTTATTCTCGGGCATAAGAAAATTCACCTTGCCTAAGAGTAAAATTATAAGCCTAAGAATAAATTTACAGTAATTTGCTGACTTTAGAGTATTGATCAGAATAGAATGTAAGTTATTTTATGTCATTGCTCTCGAATAATAGACTAATTTAAAATGCATGTATGTGAATCTCTTGAGCATTGCAAAGAAATTCAAGGGAAAAAGATCATTCAAAGAAGTAAGTTAAGCTTCTATTCGCAAGCATAAAATAAACACAGTGAGACAGAAGATTTAAGAGCTTTGAATATCTGTTAAAGAAAATAATCTGAAGCAAAGAAACTGTAGTAGTTATTTATAATCCAGTTCCCACACACACACAGTCATAAAGAAAAATCAAAATAAATCCCTGTGCATGCAAAGTATTTGTCTCCTATAAAAACAATAAGTTATTTTCAAAACTATTGCAATTTTCTTGCGATTGTGTTCTTCAATTTCTCAATGTAGGTTTTATTTCTCTTTTTACTTTCTTGTAAAAATGTTTGAAAAATTCTTTAAGCCAGTCATTTGAAAATGCATGTTGAATTTTTTTATATAGTGTTCAAAACTTATCAAACTTGTTGTTGTGTTGTTGTTACTTATGACGCTTGGACAATCCAAGTTCACTATGCCTTGGCAATGCCAATTTAAGTCAATAGGAAGCGTCTTTCGTTTTAATCAGAGCACCATGAAGGTGAAAGTACGACTTTGCTCTTCAAAACCTCCGATGGATGACACCACCAGAAGATCCACTCCTTCAATTTTGACATTGATCTGAAGGGGGAGGAAATTTTCTGCAGACCATTGCACCCGTGGTAACTGCTCAATGACCGACCACAGGACTTAGTTAAGCCTATGATATATTATTCTAATCAGTTTCAGATATGTCTCTTAATTTTGAATTATTTTTTCCAACTTATATGTAATATCAAAGCTGGTGTTTAAATATTAGATAATTTATAAAAAATATACATTGTTCAAAATAACAGTTCTGATTTTAGTATTAAATAGGAAACAAAATGGTTTCGTTACAAATTTTAACAAACTCTTTTACTTAAATTATTGAATCAAAATGTAATTTTTGTTTAAATTAAGGTATATTTAAAATAGTTAGAAAAATTAATATAAATATTTTATCAGTAAATTTTAAGATACATTTGAACAATACTCTTATTGATAGTATATAATTTTCTCTATTTAAAAAAAATTTACGAATAATTTTTGAAAAATACGTCATAACTCTGAAAGCATTTTTTTTTTTTAAATTTAGTAAACTGTGTTGTTAAGATACTCTACCACGATAAAATAAATCTTTTTTAATTATAGATTTCTGAAAAAAATATTTTGCAAGGTTTCGCTGTTAAGATTTTATTTAGAAAAATTTGATACATTTTAAAACTTTCATTATAGTTAATGATATGAATCTTGACAAAATATGCCATCTTTAAAAATTGTGTCCTTAGTTTTATAGATTAGATTTATAGGTAAATATATTAACAATATTTCAATTTTATAGATAAATTTACAATATAGATTTAAATTAGAATGATTGTGAATAAAGAAGAAAAATCACGAGTAAACAAGGAAAACCCAGGAAATATTTACGGGGCAAGGAGGAAAAAGAATTTATCATTAATAATTTATATCTGGAGAAATTTTATAATAATCTTAGGCAATTTAAAAATAGACAAATAAATTCAGAGAAATTATTTAGATCTGAAATCTGGATCAATGAGACAAATTGTAATGCAACCTTCAATTTTCTCTTTTGATTTTAATTTTATAATTTTTGCTTCAAATTAGTAAATAAATTTTGACTACAAAGTGATTAAAATTCCTCTATTAAGCAAAAGCTTATCAAATTATAATTTTTGTCGATACTGATAACTGATCATTTCGCAAATTACTGATCTATAATTATGTTTGCAAACATTGCAACGTTATGAAGTAATTATCAAAACTAAATGAAATTTAATGAACAAGCAGATTGGTGCCAATTACTGATTAAATATTCAAAATAACACGAAGTGATTAAAAATGACGTATCCACAATAACTGTAATAAGTGCTGCTATACGACATGTCATAGAATGAAATAGATTTTGAATGTCTGCTTAAAAATGAATAATCGATGTTGTTCTGTGTCATCTGTAAAAACAGTAGGATGAACAAGACGGTGAATAATGAAATCACACCACGTATTGCTGACATATCAGGCGATATGGTTTGCTTGTCGCTCAACGATCATTTTTTGCTCACGAAGGCTAACTTGACTATAGGAACTACAATTTTAAGTGGATTCTGAGCCATAAGCAATATCCATACCCAAGGTGGCATTAGAATCTACGAACTGTTGTATCAGAACTTTAGCCAGAGCACTAACCATTCGGCTGCCAGCTCAGCAAATTTATCACTTTGATAAGCTACTAAAGAAAAATAGTGTTTGTGTTCTTTTGAAAAGATATCTTGAACATTCCTGGTAACATGTGAGTGGACATTATCTGTTTAAAAACAACTCCTGGGATGTCTTAAAGGAAGGAAGAATTTCAGGTATCAGACTTTATGAAATACACTTTTCAGTTAAAATTACAAAGAATATTAACAATTCGTATGTACTGAGATCAATAAAATGTGCTATTATTTCTCAAACTATTATTCCGTTATAAGTTTTCTAAAAAAGTTAAAAAAATAAGTTAAAGCAGAATTCCTCTTAGAAAAACACTAATTGCCAAAAAAATTCCAGTCTTTAGCTTATATGAGACTTATACATCTTATACATATTATAATGAGACTTATACATCTGCAGATGTCAGTCGTTTTGTATCAAGGAGATCTTGTAAAAAGGAATTTTTTCACGCTGATCATGGTGCAATAAACTTTGAAAAATTGATAAAGCACATAGTACCGACATTAATGTTGGTACTAAATGCACTTTTATGTATATTACTTTATATATATATATATATATATATATATATATATATATATATATATATATATATATATATATCACTTTTCTATTTTTGTTTATACTGATCGGTCATCAAGACTAGATCGGTATATAGAGTGCTTTAAAATTATACAGCTTTCACATACTGAAATTTTTGTCAGAGCTTATGCGAGAAAGTTAATTAATATTTTATTAATATATTCCAATACATCATTTGGATAGTGAGAATGTTATAATTAAAAGAAGAAATCACCATTATTTTATAAATAAACTAATGTACGAATAATTTATTATTAAAGCATCTACACCAAAGAGAATGGAAGAATGATTTTTTTAAACTTTTTTTTAATAAAGATCAAATAATGAAGGAATTTTGAGTAGAAGCAAAGTATTGTATACATAGATAACAAAGAAATTGAAATTTAGGGAATTCGCTCTGCTAAATTAAACGAAGAAAAGGAAATTGACTGCCAATTTTTAATCAAACTTACGGTGAACATCGAAATTTGTAAATGGAAAACGTCTTAGCACATGTGATATACATAATAAACTATTTAATGTTTTTATTCATAAAATGAGCACTTACATAATACTATTCAAGTCTAGAGGTCAGAGTGCCTAACTGTGGATAGGGAGGTCCTGGGTTTGAATCCTAGTTCAGGCATGTCCTTTATATTTGTATGAATTGGTTTTGAATGGTTGCCTACCCTATAAACGGGTACTTATAGTATGTGTGTACTGAGGAAGTTGGACTCCACACCAAAATATAGCTCATTTGGAAAAGTGGAGCAGCGCACGCCCTAATGCCAGCCTAGCAGGCACAAGACAACAACAACAACACTTAATACTATTTATATTTAAGCTATTAAACTTTATTATATAAAATCTTTATTTAACAATTAGAATATAATGAAATTGATAAACGATTTTATTCAGAAGTCAACTTTTTCTTAATTTTACTCACGTCCTATGTGTAAACAAGTAAAATTAAGAAATGTCATCATTTAAATTGATCTTACCTTATTGAAATGTCATAAAGATGCCATTTTGTGCACGAAGATTTTTTTAAATCATTCGTTTTTATTATTTATTAGAATAAAATTTAAGACTAATAAGACTGATTTTAGCACACTGGTATGTAAAATGAATAATATTTTTAATACATTGCCAACTTCACATACATTTAACATTTCGATGGAATTTTATCCTAAATATATAATTAAAATTAATGTATCAAAGCAAATAAAAATCGAGAGAAAGAGAAATTTCAGAGAGAATCTACTAGAATTTAAAATCCGTAGGTGTTTGACAAAAACAGACTAAAATCCAAAAATTTGCATTTCATTTGTGGTACAGAATACGGTGTAACTTTACTTCAAGTTGCACTGTAAATGACTGTTCCATAAAAGTATCCTTACTCAGTATTCCAAGAAATGCTCTAATAGTCTCTAAATAATCTTTCAACGTACTTTCTTTTTCCTATAAAGAATTCTTTCCACCACTGATTCTGCTGTATAAACTTACTAAGTATGTTACTATAAATGGTTGAGTAAAGACATTTACTCCGGGAGCAGAGATAAAGTGACGGTGCCTAGAAACTGTCGATGCGGTATTTTCTTCCGGTTTTATGTAATTTTATATTTCTTTTAGGTGAGAGAAGTCATAAAAATTCCTAAAATCTGCTTTTACAGTCAAAGATAAAATGATTTTTTCTTTTTAAATATAAGGTTAATAAGAATTCCTTCTGATAATAAGATTATTCAGCAGAGGAAAAGAACATTTGACGTATCAGAAAATCATGATTCCTGTTCATTTATTTAGCAGTTCTCGGGTAAAAAGAAAGATTATAAAATATATTCGTTTTCCGATAATAAATTTTCAGAAACGTTTTGATTTTATTCTGAGAATATTACAAATAAAATAATGTATATTAAAAATCAATACCATAAATAACTTCTGTATGCTGCATGAGATGAATTCACTTAGTTAAAATGTTTTACTTAAACTGAAAAAGTATTAATGTGTTTTTAGTTTATAAAAATTGTAACATTGAAATCAATCTTGAAAGGGAATTCTTATTCCAGTAGTTTTTATGTGCATTTTATTCATTATTTTTGAAACCGAAAATTTGATATTTTAATGAACCTTTCAATAAAGAAAATAATACACATATATTAACGCTATTTGATGTATTTAATAACGAAAGAAAACATTTCATTATTTATTATCTTTACAACTGTAGATTTTGAACAGATTCCAAGTACTAGATTAAACAATACTGGATTTCTTTGAAATTAATGGTATTGAATATTAGGTGTGCGCATGATTACACTGCTGACCACCATGAAAACAACATACTGAAGGAAGTATAAAAATAGCATGAAATTAACATCATGCATTAGCGGAGGTGAGATATGCAAATAATTAGAATTTCGGCGCAGACGCATATCACTCCCGCCTGTGGCGCCACTTCAAAGCGCTGCGTAGGCTTAGAGATTAAGAGATTTAAGGCTTAGAGATTTCAACGATTTCGAGTTCGGCAGTTGTGCTTTTTTCCAACAAAATTAGCAATCATGCCTCGTTGAAAACAGCGATCATTTTTTTGATCAAGTATGCAAGTTCGATAGAGGAAGGAATGAGGCCTACCGAGATATTGGATTATCTTTCAGGGAAATCGGTAGTCGTGTTGAATGAAACCAAACAACTGTAATGTAGATATGTGATCGTTGCATACAGGAGGGTACGATGGACCGACGTGTTTGGTCGCATCCACTTCAGTGCATCACTACGTGATGACAGGCAAATTGTGCTCATGGCAGTGACAGATCGCTCAGCCACATCACTAGCCGTAGCACAGTACATTCAGTCAGTAACACATCATCCAGTGTCTGTGCGTATCATTCGACGTAGCTTACAGCAGAGTGGTTTGTCCACAAAACGTCCATTGCTTCGTCTACCCTTGACGCAGAACCACAGATATCTCCACCGCCAATGGAGCGATGAAAGAAGGATGTGGATGGCAGAATGAAATGAAATTGTCATTATTGACGACTCACGCTTCTGTTTGCAACAACCACGATGGTTACATTCGAGTCTGGAGGCATCGTGGTGAGAGGATGCTGAACAACTGCGTTATTCCCAGCCACGCTGTTCTAGCACCGGGTATTATGGCATGAGACGGTATTGGATACTACTCTTGCACTTCTGTAGTACGCATTGCCGGTAATTTAAACAGCCAGAGTTATATATCGGAGGTATTGAAGCCTGTTGTCCTTCCGTATCTTCAGGGCGTGCCCACAGCCATATTTCAAAAGGATAATGCTCGACCAATCGTGTCACTCACTGTCCAAGGGTTCTTGGTCAGTCTCCAGATTGAATTGCTTCCCTGGCTGGGTCGCTCTCCGGAATTTTCACCGATAGAAAACATGTGGTCTATGGTTGCTCAACGATTGACCCAGATTACATCCCCAGCTGCCGCCCCAGATCAATTTCGACAACGAGTGGAAGCTGCTTGGTCTGCTGTACCCCAAGAGCACATCCAAAGTCTCTTTGAATCAATGCCGAGACGTGTGGCAGTGGTGATCTCCAGCAATGACGGCTACTCTGGCTATTGATTTTGACATGAACCGTACTTCACAGAAGTCTATAAATTTAGTCATTTGATCCTTGGTCAACATGCCATCTACAAAAAAAATTTGGTAGTCATATCTCTTTTCTTGCTTGGTGTTGCAATTTGTTGGCCAGCAGTGTATTTTTCAACAAGAAGTTTACAGTATTAATAAATAAATTACAATTTATTAATTAATAAAGACGTTTGTGTTTAGAATATAAGTATTATAGATAAAAAAACCTTAATTTTATACAATTGCTTATAAACAGTGAAATTTTTTGAAAAATGCAAACATGTGATATATTAACATGAAACGAAACAATTGTAATGAGAAGAATTTTGGGATGACCTGATTTTTAAGATCGTTCTTCTTTTTTTTTTTTTCAGTCGGTACATTATAAGTCAATATTCTTCTGTAAAATAACAAATAATATATCATTGGTAATAATAATTGTGGAAATTTTAGAAAGTGATTAAGAAATTTATAATTGCTATTAAATAAAGAAAACATTAATTTTTTTAACTTAATGTAACAATATATAATTAGAAAATCCGTGTAATACTTTTAAAACTAAAAGTTTTTCTAAAAAAATTAAAATTTATTTTATTAAATATATAAAATTCACAACAGTTCTCTCTTGTTTTCTTAGTATAAAAATCAAGAAAAATATCAATTAATTGTTTATTATTATTCCTAAACTATTCATTCAATTTTATCAATATTTATAAATTACTGTATATTTAATGTTTTTAAATATATTATACATTTATCATTGGAAGTTCTCGAATTTTCGTGTAAAATGAAAGCAAATTATAGACGTCACATTACTGTGACTTTTAAAATAAAAGTTTTTAATAAATAAAATCATAGTACTAATATAACAATGGGCTTAACATTACTGTATAGATTATGACTTTAAAGGATTATTTAATTTATGGATGTTGTATGGTATAATGCAATATAAGACAAAGCTTTTAAGGCTAAGCATTTTCACATTCTTAATGTATCAGTTTGATAATGTTACCTTAAATCAAAGTTTTCATATTAGATACTTCTTGATGTTTAATGAGTCATACAAATAACAGATTGTATATTGAATGAATAAATTAACTACCACACCCACCCACTGATTCTTACTTGCAAATATTACATGTGTTTCTGGAAATTTTCTTTGTGTGTCTGAACTGATTACTGAATCAAAATACTGTGAAAGTATCGTTTCTAGTCCACTGGAAAAACGAAGCGTCAGAATATGAGTTCATGCTCTGATTCCTTGAAAAGGGATGTAACAATGGATAAATTTTTGATTTCTAATTTTGAAATGTGGTGACGGTGTATGTTAAGGATAGAAAATACCCCTAATTGCAGAAATAAAATGTTATTATGTTTTTACTACTTTCTACACAACTGCACATCTTATATCTACGTGTGTTGTACTGTTATCATTAAAATAATTATATCTATTTTGTATTACCAAACAATGTGCATGTTATTTTGAAAATTGAAACCATGATATTGATCTTTTTAAGTGGCAATTCTGTTTTCCAATTCTAGTGTCAAATGTAAAGCAATTTATAATTTGCTTAACTTGATCCTTATATTTTATGAATATTTTTACAGTTTTCAGTTTAACAGTATTAATTGTTTTTTTTTTTAATGTAAAACAAAATATGAAGGAATAAATAAGTAAGTTTTGATGAAATCTGCAAATGACTGTTAGCTTAAGGAAACAAATTATCTTAAAATAAATGCAGCAAATTTAATTTTACAAACGCTTAATTATTTTAAATTTGTTTTCAAAATTTTGGAATTAAACTTAAAACAGTTTATAATAATCTCAGTATTAGAGCAGGGAAAAAAATCAGCAAATAATATAAATTGATACAATATAATTTCCCTTTCATTCAAGTACTGTATTTATTAATTACTGAGTAAAGAGACATTTAAACATACTGTACACTTATAACCAATAATCTTAAAATATTTCTAAATAATAAAATAATAATATTTTTATATTGAGATAATTATAAAAAATATCTCAGTAATAGAAAACATCATATACATTATAATGGAAACCAATGCTTCGAATCAGAGCTTCATTAAAGAAAATCACATTGCATACTAATCATTTGTTCACAGTCAAGTGAGTAAATCTGAAACGACTCTTTTAGCATTTATACTTTCAAAATGAATCTTTTTCAATGTAACTGTTTAATTCCAGATTCAATTCTTCCATTCTCTTCACAAAGACATGTGCCGATAGAGAAATCATAATGTACGAGACACTTTACCTTAAATTCCAATAAAACAATTCTGGTATGCAAATGAAGGGTGGACACATTTACTCCATCCATTGTTGCTCATTTGCAAATCCAAAGTGCGATTCTTGTGAGAATTCCTCGCATAATTACAGAATCACTAATGTGAGAATATCATTTCAACCCAGTCGAGGATGTAAGAATTTTAAGGAAGGTAATCAAGCTTTGCATTATCCAAATTCGGTGTTTGCTGGGTAAGAGTTTTCACTATAGAAAGAAGACAAAAATTATTTTATTCTGTGATAGAATAAAATGTGATTTGTAACGTACACTTTCGCCAGAGAGAAATTATAGAAGAAAGTGTTGATTTTTCGTTCATTCTTTTAATTTAAATATTTTTTTGTCCTGAATTTTCTAGTTTATTTTAGCTTCGATAGTAAAAAATTTTTTTTTGCTACGTCTCTCTCTCTGTATTATATATATATATATATATATATATATATATATATATATATATATATATATATATATATATATATATATATATATATATATATATATACATACACACACACACACAAACACACATACATGCAATATAGGAAGGCACATGTACATGTTACTTTTCTATGTAGTCATCATGACTATTTAAGCATTTGTTCCATCGGTACACTCAACCATCGAAACTCTCATCGAAGAAATCAGTGTTAAGATTGTGCAATCACATCAAGACGGTATGCTGAACTACAGCATCGGTTCCGAAATGATGATCTCACAAATGTTTCTTTAAAGGTCAAAAAAATGGTAGTCACTTAGTACGAGAATAGTAAAAGAGGGTGGTCCAATACTACCCACCGGAAACGGTGTATTCAATTGCGCGTAGCCGTGGCTATATGTGATCTAGCATTGTCTTGCAACAACGAAATATGTATATATATATATATATATATATATATATATATATATATATATATATATATATATATATATATATATATATATATATATATATATATATATATATATATATATATATATATATATATATATATATATATATATATATATATATATATATATATATATATCACAATCGATCTAGTGTAGCACAATGATTGGCAACATTCACTATTGTTCCATGAGTGAGGAAATCAACCAGTAGCACGCCTTGATAGCTCCAAAAAGTTATGGCCATAACTTTTTTGCATAAAGCTTTACTTTGCATTTCTTACATGGGGGTGTGAGGGATGTTTCCACGACATTGAGGCTTGCTTCGACTCGGGTGTCACGTGATGCACATATGTTTCATCACCGGTAACAATACGGTGTAAGAATGTCACACTCTTTCCGTGATAACACATTATTCTGAATGTACATATCTATGTAAATATATGTCATTCAGGAATCTTACATTTTTCATTTTGAACTTTTATTTGTATTTAATATTTTTTCCATTCTAGATTCCCTTATGAAGCTTCAAGCTATTAACTAATAAAAAGTTATTTAAAAACAATCATTGGTGATAAATTTATTGGATTCACGCTTTCCCTCATGAAGAAAAATACCACAAAAATTATTTTCCACTAACCTTAAAATGCGTTTCGCCACGTTCAGAATGGAAACAATGTTAAACGCTCATATAAAAAGTTCCCTTAAAAATGAGGAAACATTAACAGTTACCGACAATCCATAGCATAATGATTCTAAATATCCTGGCAAAGGAAAAGACAGTAAATAAAATCTGTACACAAAGGCCATTGAAATAGAAATCTGAGAATAATATTTTAGAGAACACCTTTTAAAGGTAGCAATTTATATTTTTTTGCTCATTGAGTCTACATGCTTCTAGAGTGAATTCAAGTCCAAAAAATATCACTCATTGGCCATGGTATTCAGTTTAATGAAAATTAGATGGAAGGAGAGAATGCTGTTGTGTGTGTCTTTACACCATATTCCTCACATTTTTAATTAGGATAATCATCCGGAGTCTCTAGTGACAAAAAAAGAAGTTGAAAACCCTAAAGCTGTAAGGTGAACCAATTTTGAAGAGTTCTGTAATAATGTTTAGCTGCATTATCTTATCGAAGAAGTATTCGTAACCATCAGAGTAAGGTTGTACTCTGATGATTGTAAAACCATATGGCTGTAAAGTCAACCAATTTTGAAGAATAATATATACATGTATTATTGTATGTCGAAGAAGTATTTACAAAGATCAGAGTAAAGTTGTAGCATTGCATAGCTGTTTGCTTACCAATGAGGAACCCCATACCCCAAAAATCATGACATTCTTACTAGATCCACGCACAGCATGATTTAGACTAGATGGATTTATGACTTCGTGAAGTTCTCAACTAATTCGATGTCTTTCATGAATGCCAAATAAGATGTAGCATGATTAATCCATCCACATTACCCGTTACAAATCCTCAAATGTGCAATGTTTTCGTTCCCGAAACCACTGCATATGCATTTTAGGTTGAAAAAAAGTGTTTCTTCTTTCGCAAATAAATGTGTTACCTATCTTCTCTAATTCACTGTCATTGTTTCAGCCGAAATCTGTTGAGAAAAGAATTAGTTGACAATATATGTCATTCGCAGTAGTCAGGTCTTCTGTCTTCAACGTCGAGGCCTCTACTAAACGGGCACTAAGAATAAACCTTTTTCGAATTGCGATAGTTCGGTCACTTTTTTATTTTATTTCATTCGTAGTGAAACGCATTCTTTTACCTTACTTATGACGTATTATCTGCGTCATAAAAAATTTGTTTACTTTTTCGAAAACAAGCTTTTACATAAAAAATCTCAATGGTGTCAAATTCATTGACCAGTGTGTGTATTAGAACAGTTGAATTAGAAGTTTCTTTAATTATGGAAATGGCAAAATTTGTAAACTTCTCAAAACGTGTAGAGTCTTAGGAACTTTCTGCAGCTTTCAACTACATTGATCGCAATCTGTATAGAACTCTTTTAATTCATAATGAAATAATGTAGGTAAATCTAACAGAATTTTGTAAAACCATACGCGTTAAATCATCTACCACGAAGTACCTTCAAGGAATGCACACAAAAAATCAGGATGCACCATTCTGCATCCATAATCTTATGCAGTAATCCGGTAGTAAAGGTACCAGAGAAAGTTCCGACTCAGAATGGAAATATACCCTCAATCTCCAACAATGAATGTGGGAGACTGAGGGTATATATATATATATAGAGAGAGAGAGAGTATGACGAATGACATACTGAAGACGTAGAGGTGGTCATGTTAAATGGAGCAGTTATTTGAAAACAGTTTAATAAATAACGTATTTTTTTGTGTTCGAGAAATTAAGTTATTAAGAAAATATTTATATTTTTAGCTTATACACAGAGTTCCACTAATCCCGTAACTGTTTAAATCGTTCCAATATTGGTAACTCCTTAAGTCTTTACGGTATCGTGGAACGATTTAAGTTTACGATATTTTGGAAATTCCGGAACTTTTCAGACGTTCTCATTGTTTCGGTACTTCCGAAACTTTAAATATAAGTTAATTTTATTTCATAGCTTCTCTCCACAGCTTTATAGACTTTAACGTTGCTTTGGTTACCTATATATATATATATATATAATATATATATATATATATATATATATATATATATATATATATATATATATATATATATATATATATATATATATATATATGTTGAGTTTCGCATTTGTCGGAAACGCATACTATATTTCAGCTTACTATATTACGCATACTATATTACAAACTAATAAATGAGTCATTTTGGTCTGCATTCTATGTAAAAGGGAAGAATAGGTATGAATAGATTTCACAGTAACAACGGTGAAAGCATTTGTAAGAAAGGGAATTTCTAAAGATGCATTTTCTAGCAATATTGTATGTTTAGAAATTCCCAGGGATATTTTATTTAACTTCAAATTTCAATAAAAATTATTTTTTCTTACAAAATTCATCGAAATTTTTATTAACTTGAATCATTTTTTACAAACAAGAAATTATACTCAAAAATCAAAGTAAGCTACAAGGATTTTAAAATTCATTTTTAATTTCAGGAGAAAAATGATTAATTTTTTTAAATTAAAAATAGTTAAAAGAAACTTTCGTATCGTACAATTAAATCTGAAGCATACTACTTTAATAATTTATTGATAATTAATAAACTAAATAATGTAATTAATTGTTTACTTTAAGTACACTGTGCATTTTAAATATTTGTATAATGTTATTTTATTAGTTTACAATATCCAATATTATTGCAATTTGTGTTTTGTAAAATTTATATAGAACTGTTGTGAAAATAACTTGTGTGAAAATAATGCATGTGTGAATGTTTCACATCGCAATGGCGGGCGGCATGTACCGTGACCTTCGAGAATAAGAAGGTTAAGCATGTTCGCGCATGCACGCATGCCACGTGATATCGTTTAGAAAAAAGATGATGTTTGTAAATTAAAGCGATCGGTTATGTTCCTTTTGAGCGGGAATTAATCCCCATATCGTTTTTTACATTTGATTGTATCTGTAATAAATAATTTAAAAAAGACACTGTGGTCTGTCTTATAAGTTAATAATTATTATATAATCTACACATCTATTAACCATGAAAAAACAGTCTTTTCATTTGTGCGATATCTGATACTCTCACTAAAATTCATACTCTCTTAATCTCATTTCTTCAAAATATGACTTTTGTCACAACAGGAAAATCTATTTTTGTTCCGCTAGAATTTCAAAGAATGCTTATAGGGAAGAGATTTCTTGGACAAACTTTCTTGAAACGTTATGAACTAATTATCCGAAAATAACTGATTTTACCATTCCTATTCCAGCTGAAAAGCTGATATACGTGTTTTCGAGTACCTGGAGCTGAGCTCCTACCTCCAGTACTGATTTTTATGATATTAAGATATTTTCTGCAAGAAAAAAGGCGTGTCTATCTTCAAGCGACATCACAGAAGACTTCCAATAGGAACGATGTTTTTGACTTGTCTTCTTAACGCCTCTGCCATGTTTTTGATTTTTATGTTTTGCTTGTAAGGAATAATATTTGTTAATTTTATTGTATTTTTGAAGGAAAAAAATTATTTTTTATATTAAATTGATCTGTCTGCGACTTTTCAATTCGCTTTTATAGTAAGATTTTGGTGTTCTACATTACCTGCTTGTTGAGCAATGCATTTAAATTATGTTGAGATATATTATTCATCTAAAATTTCTTTTTTTGACACAAACGCATTTCTAATCAATTTTAATCGGACATTTAGAAAATTCTAATTTGAAAATATGTTGTATAATCGTAACAATGATTACTATTGTTCTGAGAATAATAGTTGCTTATATTAATCTTCTTCATATTAGGATACATTACTTAGAGTAAAACTAACTCGTAACGCTTTTAGCTTAACATATTTACCCACACAACACTAAATATGGCGCGCAGGTACTATCAGCATGAATATCATCGAAAACAATAGACAATTATAATAACTACATAATTAAAATATATATTATTTATTTTGTTTTATAAACTGGTAGATATTCTTAAAGCATTTTTAAGGTCACAATAGACCAGCAAAACGTGAAAAATCGACAATAATATAGATTTCCTTTTTTAATTAATGAAAACAAATAGGAATTATTCTATATATTATAAAAAAATAATTTTTGATTTCAGCCAATGTTAAGCAAATTAATTAATGTTTTAATAAAATATGTGCCACGCCCCATTTAAATGTTTGCTTGAAAACATTTAAATGGGGCGTGGCACATAATACGAGGACAGTGTATTTGAATAATAACTAATTTCCAATTAAGTATATGTATTTCTAGAATGTAATAAGTTTTAAATATCACATTTTGGCTAACATTTGTTTGATTTACACTATTAAAACTTGAAAAATAAAGGTATTTATTTTGTTAAGAAACGGCCACGCCCATTTCTTGTCGGCTCACAGCATGCAAATATTTATTCTTCAAATTATTAATTACTGAATTGTTGTTTTAGAATGAGCTATATTCTAAAACAACAATTCAGTAATTAATAATTTTAGTCACGTCAAAACTATTTAGTATTTATTATTTGTATGATTTTGTCTGGAAACACTAATCTTATTGATTTCTCACAGCTATCATTATTTTGTTTTAACCGCTTGATTTTGTTTTGATTTTGAAACATATTACTATTTGCAGTTCAGCAGTTCTTTTCAGTACTACTTTCTCAAATAATAATCTCTTGAATCGAACATTGTAATTTCCATCATAATGCATGCAATTAGTTCAAGATACAGGAAACCTAAAGGCAAACGAACGAAACAAACACAATTGGAAAACTTGCTGCAATTGAATCAGCTCGTAAAAGACAATAAAAATTTGCTGAGGAAGCTGAACCCAAAAAACAGTCGACCAAAAATTTTCTTTTATAGATGTAAATGTTCCAGAATCTGTCCATTTACGTAATGAAATTACTCCTGCATGTGGAAATGAGTATATTTTTATGAATAAAAACTGCTTCTCCAGTTTAAACAATTCGCCATGCAGTAATTGTGGTGTCTGCTCTTTAGATGTATCCACTCAGGAAAATAATGCTTTTTCAGTGAAACTAGAAATGTCCTGCAAATCTTGCAAAGAAATTTTTGGCTGGACTTTTTCTATAGTCATAGAGAACCTAACCCCGAAAATTTGATGTAAATAACAAAGTTGGGGCAGCTTTTTTGAGCTTTGGTAAAGGCCATGTTGCAATGGAATCATTCTCTCAAACACTGGATTGTGCAAACATTGATAAAAAAAACATTTTCTAAATGTTTCTCTAATATAGTTTTAAAAAATGAAGGGTTTCGAGATGAAATGTTAAAAGTAAGCCATATATGCCGTTAGGAAAGAATATTTGGAATTAAATTCAAATTTAAATCCTAAGGATCAGTTACATATTTCTGTGTCCTATGATGGAACTTGGCAGAAACGAGGTCATACTTCTTTATATGGTATTGGAATTGTCATTGATTCCCTCACAGGTTTAGTAGTTGCTTTGAAATCATGTTGAAGTACTGTTCAGAGTGTACAGTTGCATCTCGAGATCTTGGGGAAGACAATGCTGAATTCCACATTTGGAAAGAATAGCACAGAGAAAACTGCCAAAAAAACTTCAGCGGATCATCTGGAAGCATGGAAATGGCTGCTGCATCGCAAATTTTGAAACGTTCACTTTCACATAATATGTTGTACAAAACAATTATATGTGATGGTGATTCTAAATCATTTATATACTTAAACGAAGAGAAAATATATAGTGATATTCGAATTGTTAAGGAAGAATATATTAATCATGTTGCGAAAAGACTTGAAACAGCACTTCGTAATGTTATAAAAGAATGGAGAGTGAAAAGCGTCACACTTTTTGGTCGAAAACAAGGCAATTTAAAGGAAGAAACTGTTGTAAAACTCCAAAATTTTTATCGGAAAGCTATAAAGATAATGCTCCTAATATTCAAAGGATGAAAACTTCAATTCTGGCATCTCTTTATCATTGTATGTCAACAGATAAAAAGCCCCAACATAAGAAATGTCCCACGGGATTTCTTATGTTGGGGTGCTTTTATCATGCTGCTTTTATCAAAGAGCTGAAAGATTTGCAGATTTTCAAAGAGCTAAAACAGCTCTTTGATAAAAGCATCATGGTGCTTTTATCTAAGAGCTGTTTTATGCAAAGAAATACCACAAAGGCATTCACAGATGAAGACTAAATTTTCAGAAAAAGTTGTCGAGAAGATAATACCAGTGTATTAAAGACTAGCCTCTAATGAAATTCTTCTTCGTTGTGCTTCTGCAATAACTCATAGCCGAGCTGGCAGCCGAATGGTTAGCGCTCTTGCCTTCGGTTCAACAGTTCGTGGGTTCGAATCCCACCTTGGTGCATGGATGTTTGTAGTGGTTTGGAATCCACTTTAAACCGTAGGTCCCAGTCTAATTAGCCCTCATGTGCAAAAAATGACCATTGAGCGACAAACACACACCGCAAGAACTCATAAGGCAAATGAAAGTCTTCACAGCTGTATATGGAAAAAATGCTCAAAATACATATTTGTATCTAAAAAGAGACTGGAGTATGCAGTAACTCTAGCCATCAGCGATTTTGATTTTGGAGATTTAAATACAACAACACTACGTGCAGGCGTGTTGTCTGATCACACTCTAAAACTTGCAAAGAAAAAAGATGAAACAAGACTTTCACAAAAAAATCGAAGGTCATCAGATTTTTATAAACTGCAGCAAAAAAAAAAAAAAAAAAATATAAAAAATTAAAACAAAATCCAAAAGATATTGCCTACAGTGCTAGAGCATTCTAAAAATATTAATTTAAAAAAATTTAAGATGTATGTGTTTAAAATTTTAGAACATTAATATTCTACCTACAAATAATAAATATGTATATAGTAAAATCAAAAAGTAAAAATGTTTCGCATATTATAAATAGGAATATATGTTTTTTTGTTATTTTTTCCAATAACTTTGTATGTAAAATAATTTTTAAAATATATTATTTTTTACTATGTTTACAATTTTGTATTTATTTAGAATTTTAAAATTAATATAGTATATGCTTACAGAGTTTATGCTTTCTATGCAATATATAATTTTTTCTAATGTTCGAAAAATTTTAAAAATGGAATATGTAAATTTTGATTACTTATATTTATTTAAAATAACATTTTAGATTTTTTTAATAATGAAACCTACTTCTATGAAAAATTCAATAAAAACAATTTAATGGTATTTAAATATGAAATTATTGTCGCAAGTACAGATTTAAAATACTGTTTTTCTCAGATTTAAGTAAGATTCGCAAGTACAGATTTAAAATACTCTCTTTCTTTTTTGATAAATATATGTGGATGTAAACTGCTCAATGCGCATTAATTTTTTCCCCATGTACATGACATTTGCTACAGTTGTTCGTTATTATGTTTTCTTCAAATGCTCCTAAAAAAATTGTTATAACTTTACATAAAATTAAAGTTTAAGGAATAAAATTAATGTTGATGTGATATATTTATGAAAACTTTTATATGTATTTAAAAATTTCTATTTAACAAATTTTCTTTGAAAAGTGTTATTTTATAGACAGATTGTTTCATATATATATAAATATTATTATTTATGAAAATTGAAAGAATATTTCCATACTTAAGACGCAGGGGGTTCTTTCAGTATTGAATACTTATCAGATATACAATTACATTTATTTTAATTATAATTATATTATAATTACATTTATTGCCATAAATCCCTTTTTTATTTATATTTTAACTTGAAATTTTACAATTTAACTTAAACATATAAGATTAATATTTGTGCCAAATTTCAAGAAATTTGAATAAAAATTGAAAAAATTAGTTTTGGAAGTCCACTGTCCCCTTAAATAGACATTTCTTCAATAAAGAGAAAACCTGTAAATCCAAACGCTTGACTGACCTAGGGCAATACGACATGCTATAGAAAAAAGAAAAGAAAACCAATGGCTGCTTATTTTGCTTTGAATGCCATAGTCCCTAATTAACTGCAGAAGTTTTCTGAATTTCTAGAGTCAAATATGACTCCTTTTATAAACATAAATTTATATTTATTTAAACTTTTCAATTATAAAGTCTTTACTTGATACAATATCATATAACTTATGATGAATGAGATAAAACTATTACTCAAGATTTCTAAAGTTTCAAGTTTCAAGATTGTGGAATGAAAGATACTGTTGACAAAATGTACACTTCAATTTTGGAATTTTATAACAAAATAAAATAAGGTAACTAAGTTAAAATTGCAGAAATATATTTTAGTAAGTTAAATAATAATAAAATATCAACAAAAAGCAATCACATAAACTTTAGTTGATTAATGAATAAAACTTTATAAAAACTATACAAAAAGAGTATTTGTACAGTTACTTAGAGACAAATTTTAAACATTATAATTATTTTATAGAGAAATTTAACACTTTGTATGCCTTCCATTGGCTTTTCCAATTACTTCAAGACGTCTTGGCATTGATTCTATTAACTTTTTGGTGATTTCTTGATACATTTCTTCCCAAGCTTTTTCACGAGTGCTTCTTTCAAATTTTATTCTGACTTGAAATATATTATTTTTCGGACTGAGCATCCAATAGCATCCACAAATTTTCAATTGGATTTGTATCCAGGGATTGTGTTGGAGTTTCAAGGCGTCTTGCCGCACTACAAAGCAACCATGTTTCAGTAACTATCGAAGTGTGTTTTGGATCGTTATCTTGTGGGAAAAAGAAAGTGTCTCTAATACCCAATTTTCTAGCACTGTCTAATAAGTTATGCCGCAACACATGAATGTAACCTAAAGCAGTAAATTTTGTGTCAATAAAGTGTAATTTTCGAACCCTGTCATGAACTACACAACCCCAAACCATCACATTTCTACCACCATGTTTCAGGGTCTGAAGTATATTTTTACTATCAAGTTCTGTTTTATTTTTTCGCCAGGTCTTCGGATACTGGGGGTGAAAAATTTAAAACTTACTCTTATCTGAAAAAATAAACTTTTTTCCATAATTCCCTCGGTTTGCCTTTGCATTTCACAGCAAATTCTAGACGCTTCTTTCTATTAACTTCAGAGATCATTGGTTTCTTCTCGGAGTTCTACCCTTTAAACCAGCACTATGTAACACATTTCTTAGTGTTTGAGCAGTCACTCTAATGTTAGAAGATGCGAGAAGGTCATCTGCAATTTTCTGAGCAGAAATTTGTGGTTTTCTAATAGCTGCTTTAACAATATTTCATTTATTTCTTGAAGCTGAACGCTGGCCAGGTGGCCCGAGTAAATTATTTTCAACACGTCCAGTATTTTTATATTTTCTTACTATGTAACAAATAGTTGAAAAGGATAACTTAACCATCTTTTGAAGTCCGTGATAAGATTTTCCACTTTTATTAAGGTGAACAATATGAGTTCTAATCTCTAAAGAGATTTCTTTTGATTTCGAGCCCATTTCTCAAATTTTTTCTGCGAGTGACCTTTACTGTTTAAAAAAAAATCCTTTAACGGTTTAAAAAAATACAAACTATCCAAAAAATTAATGTCATGTGAAAAATTACATGAAACGTTTGTAATACTTACCAGAGATATAGGTGTACAAATATACTTTTGCAAGAAATTTTCGAAGTTTGTAATAATTAAATCTTACTTTCAATTATTTCAATATATTTTTTTCGTTTACTTAGAAATAAATAACATACCAACGATCACACGTCATTAGGAATAAAATAGCATATTATATGTTTCTAAAATTTAAGAAAAAGTGGTGCAAAAATAATCATATTGCCTATTGCAGGTAAGATATATTTTAAGAGCGAATTGTTATCTACTTCAGGAATAAAAAATGGTTACTACGGAATATTATAAAGTAGCTGTCCATACTGGATTCAAACTGTCTTACATTTTTGTGCAACAAACTTGGTTCTTACTTGATTCTGATACAAATCATCTCCGCACGGCAATCGCTTTTTATATCTAATCACCAGATTAAGAAAATAATAATTCTGTGTATTTTAGAATTGTTCTTTAAATCTAATTAACGTTTGTAAACTAATTAATGTTGTATGTAATGCAATAAAATTGCAGTATGTACATACATTAATCTAGTGATTTACTAATAAACATTTTATTTATAAAATGCACCTTTCAAAATAATGTCAAAATTTTTTTCTCGAAATGAAATAATTTACAAAAAAAATGATGTCTGCATATAGTATTTCTTTAAATCAAATTAGATGTTAAAAAAAGTGTTGGTATATTATAGTGATTAATAGTTTTGTGATGTGAACAAAGTTTTTTCTGTATTTATCCTTATCGTGGAAAAGTAACGAAATTTCATGATATAGTGATTATAATAAATAAAAAAAATCAATCCGTCTAGTACCAAAATTAATATATACATTAATTTTGGTAATATATGTATATATATATTCCGGAGCGTGGTTAACTCAGTTTTGTTTTTCATTTTTTTTTTGGTTATAGTCGTGCTTAAATTTTCTTTTATTAACTCATTAATCGATTGCATACTATTTAATAAGAGGAGGATGACTCTTACAACATTATAATATGATAACTTATTATTTTAATACGATGAAGCTTTATTTTCAAACGTCTTTGCATCTCGAAATTTATTTGACACATTTAATTTTCTAGTTTTTACTGTTTTATTACTCTAAAACAGTGTTTGTACTCTAATCCAGTGTTTCTGAACTGAATTTACTCCTAGGACCGGTAAAATATTTCGGCACATTCGCGTGGACCGGTAATATTAATAATTTGACCCAATGCTCAATTTTTCACAAAGATAAATCATGAAGACATACATAATTTTTAAAGCATTTTGTTTGATATAATTTAAATTTGTATATTCAACTTACTTATATAATATTGCATCGAGAATAAAAGCACCAAAACTTAATTAAAACTCCAAGAAAATTCCAACATGAATGATATATTTATTTTTTTTAATTAATATATTAGCCAAAACAACAATGAGTCGAAATGTGAACAACGTAAGTAGATACCAAATAAACAAAAAATAATTTACCAAAATAAAGAATATATAAAAACTTAAATTAATGAGATTGCTGCTGGTCTTTGTTGCTGACTAAACTGTCAATCCTAGGCTTTAAACCAGTTACAGCAATACGTAAAGCAGGTGCAAGAGCAAGTCGATTTCTATGTTTCGTCTTAATAACAGACATAGCCGAAAATGTAGTTTCACACAAATAAGTTGAGGAAAAAGGCAATAAAATCTTCAACGCCTTTGCATGAAGATTGGGGTATTCTGTTGCAGTCTTTATCCAGAATTGATAGATATTTATTGATTTGAACTGTGATTTATGTCCTATATCTGAAGACAGTTCAATAAGTTCTGTTTCCTAGACTGTAGTGAGATTGTTATCATAATTATCAATAAATGGATTGATTATCCACAGATTACCTGAACGTACATCTTCTTCTGGGGGATAATACTGATCAAAAGCTATTGATAGTTCTTTTAAATGCTACAAAATAACACTGATAATGCTCTTCTGATCCATGTCATTAGAATTAATGTAATCAAAGAAAGAAGCAAACATATCAAAAGTGTTTTCTTCCGCACGTTTATACCAGAGTTTCAATTTCTTTTTGAAAGCATCAATCTTATTGTAGAAGTTGAAAAAGGTATTAGTTTTACCATGAAGACCTAAATTTAGTTCTTTTAACAGTGAAAATATGTCTGATAGGTACGAAAGCAAGGTTACCCATTCTTTGTTCTGAAAATGTCTGCTCAAGAATGATCCCTTTTGATTTGAAAACAATTGTACCTCATTTCTTAATTCATACAACCGCTTAAGGACTTTTCCTCTGGTCAGCCAGCGTACTTCAGCGTGTAACAATAGTTGTAAATGATCTGATCCCATTTCTTGACATAAAGTTGTAAGCAATCTCTAATTAAGGGCGTTACTTCTGATAAAATTTACAATTTTTACCGATTACAGAAGAATGTCATTCAGTTGTGGGGACAATTTCTTTGCTGCTAAATGTTCGCGATGAATAATGCAGTATGTGACTACTAATCCTTCTGATGCTACGTCTGTTACTCTCTTTGCAACACCTGTATGTCTTCCAGTCATAGCAGCAGCGCTATCAGTACACAAACCAATGCATTTTTTCCAGTCACAATGGAGTTTGTTTCAATATAATTATTAACTGCCTTTAAATATTTCAGCACTTGTTGTTTGGAATCGTAGTTCGATACAGCACATCAATTCTTCTCTAATATCATTGGTTGCATAGTCAATGTAACGAACATAACATAATACTATGGCATTATTGGAGATGTCAATTGACTCATCCATTTGGACAGCAAACCATTTCGATTTACGTATATCTTGGAGTAGTTAACTTTCTTTGTCGTATGATAACTCACACATTCTTCGTCCAATAGTATCATTGGACAGAGGCAAAGCTTTCATTTTATCTGCAGCAGATTGGCCCAACACTTCAGAAGACACGTCTATCAAACACGGTTTGACAAGATCTTCAGCAACTGAGTATGGTTTTTTAGATTTGGCAATACGCTGAGCAACTAGATACGATGCTTTTAAAAGCGATTTATCAACCGAGAAACTTTTTTAAAAGCATCGTTTAGAATTTTCCTCTCCAAACTTTTTCTTCTGAAAATGTCCAGGGATTGCTTCGTTTGTAAATGCCGCATGAGCTTAGAAGGTTTCATGCTTTCATTGGAGAGAACATCTCTACAAACAACACATTCAGGTTTTGGACAATTTTCTTCTGATTGAGGCCAGAGGATAAAAACATGTTTCAAATAATCTGCGATGTAGTGCCTTACAAAGCTTTTTCTTATTTTGGAAGATTGTGGACTATATTCACTTTATTTTTGTATTCGAAGGGGCGGACGACGTACTTGGTTTTTGAAAATCCTTTCTTTGCACGAAATTTAGTAATGTGCGTTTCGTTTCCTTCTTACTCATTCTGGTTATTGATTTTATATACCTAAAGTTACAGAAATAGTAGTTATAGCATAATATTAAATTCAAAAGTTATTAAAAACTTACGTTGATAAATAGTTTTAAAGAATTGCCCAAGCGTGCAGAGATATCAAAATCAAAAACAAAACATAATCAAGACGCCAGACGCCTTGAACACTGCGAGAGTCAGCGTTCAAGTAATCAGGGATACGCAAAGCACCAAGGCAGACAGGCGCACCCTAACTGGCGTTCTAAGCAGTGTTTCCAGAACAATTTGATTAAAAGGAATAAGTCGACAGCTCAATATGTAATAGATTTCATAGAATAGTAAAAAAGAGTGCCGAGGTACCGGCAGTTTGTTTTATTTAATTTAGGTAAAGGGTAATTTTGTAAATTTCATAAAAACTCAAAATAGTTACTGATTTGGTGAGTAATGTAACAACGTAAAAGGACTGCTGAATAATAATAGATCTATTATAATTATAATAGACTGGCAACGCTGGTGGTATGGCAATTTATGAAACGCGTTTAGGTACATAGTTGCCAGTTTTTTTTTATCAAAGATTACATTATTTTTTAAACTAGTTAACTATTATTATTGTAATGTAGGTACTGTATCGGTGGTTGGCCTATAAATGCTGGATATTTCATGGACCGGTAAATATTTCTTGCGGACCGGTACCGGTCCGCGGACCGGCGGTTGAGAAACACTGCTCTAAACTACTACTTTAAGTCTGATAACTGACTAGGCGGTTCCAAAGTTTCCTTTCCTTAGACACTTTTTAGTATGTCCAAAATTATTGATATATATTTGTTCCATATTATCCTGCGCATGTGATTTACTGATTGAGTACATTTGCTCAGTTTTTCTCCTCAAACTCTACCAATTATAATTTTACTATGCATTATGATCTTATTTGCTTGTCGTGAGAATAAATATAGATTAACATCGTGTTGCTCTATCAATGTAATATATATATATATATATATATATATATATATATATATATATATATATATATATATATATATATATATATATATATATATATATATATATATATATATATATATATGCGTATAAAGTTTATAAATGATTCAATTTTTCATTCTATGCTAAAAATTTCAAATCTTGTATAACGTTTTAGCAATTATATTTAAAAAATTTTAACTACTTCAATTTGCTTAAAAATTATTATATTTTAATAATTTAAAGTTTGCAACACGGAGAATTGGTTCGCTTACGATGCTTATTCCATATGTTTATGAATAGGAATTAAGATTCGCTTTTGTAAATATATACATTTTCTGTATTGGATTTCTGATCACGTTTTAGATGTCCTCAAGGACTTTCAGGTGAACAAATCTTTTGTACAGAATGACAAGTAATAACGGTTATTCTTCAATGGGATAAGAAGTATCGATCTCCAATAAATGAAATTCCCAACATTTCTTCTCACAGAACGCAAATATTTTCTCCCGTCACCTGATATTCTTTTTTCCGATGAGATGTGATTGTTGTCATACTTACTTCTACATGGTGGCACAATTTCTCCCAAGGTGTGTCAGTTGAACGACAAACCGTGGAAACAAGAGTATAAGTAAGGCGATATTCAATACAAATTCTGCACAGTAAAACAGCTTTCTTACTTAATCAGTGCAATTTAATCTTTTTTTCACATATTATGCTTCCTATGTTAAGTCTTTTTTTTTTTTTTTTTTTTTTTTGCCATTCAACTTAACGTCTCGAACATATCTCATTTATTTAGATATCTCTAATTTAGTTATTGTATGAATGAAGTGTGTTTGTGTAACTGAATCAGTGCAACTTAATTCTTTTTCTCATAATATGCTTTCTATGTCAATAAATAAATCTTTTTTTCGCTGTTCAATATTAACGTCTCGAAGATCTCTCATTTATTTTGTTATTTATAATTTAGAAATTGTATGAATGAAGTTATTACATAACTAGATAGGAGCAACTAAATCTTTTTTCACATATTATGTTTTCTAGGTATAAAAAAAGTGGTTTTTTATTATTTAACATGAACGTCTCGATGATACCTTAACTATTTAGATATCTATAATTTAGTCGTATGTATGAAGGCTCAAGTTTCTTATATATTTTGATTTAGAATGCAAACGAAGA